>JAYESA010000003.1:51774159-52013570 GCA_036927795.1 Iris macrosiphon
TGTGTGTGTGTGTGTGTGTGTATGTGTGTGTGTGTGTGTGTGTGTGTATGTATATATATATATGGGTATGTGTATATAAATATGTAGTGTTTATATATATATATATATATATATATATATATATATATATATATATACGTGTGTGTGATTATAGATATGTGTGTGTGTATAAGTGTATATATGTATATGTATATATGTTAGTGTGTATATATATATATATATATATATATATATATATATATATGAATGTGTGTGTCTGTATGCGTGTTTGTGTGTGTGTGTGGTGTCGAGGGGGAGTTAGATAGGAGGCTACAGTAGTAGCTAGGAGGCAGCAGTGGCTAAACATAGGGGGGAGCAGTGGTAGCTAGATGTGCAGCGATGGTTAATAGTGGCAGTGAGCAGCGAGGGGGGAGCAGCCTGCTCCAGCAGCAGCAGCAGCAGCAATTGCTACAGTGGCAGCAGCAGCATCCATCTGTAGTAGCAACGGCAGCGCAGCGTGTAGCAGCAGCAACAAGGCTAGTAGCAGCAGGTATAGTAGAGAGATTAGAGAGAGAGCTATATATGTATAGATATATATATAGTTAGATAAGAGATATATATATATACGAGGGAATATGAGGTATGGTTATATATATATGTGTATATATATATCTAGTTATGTAGATATAAGCATATATGTGTTTATATATATAGTAGTAGCCTAGATATATAGCTAGGTATATATATATAAGCATAGTTAGATAGCTAGTTAGTAGTGTTAGTGAGAGATGGGTGGATATTTCAATACCTTGAGATATTAAGGTATCTCAATACCTTGAGATACCCAAGGTATTGAGTATCGGGTAAGGTTTTTGAGCAATTGCCTTGGAATAGGTTTAGAATTGCTTTTATATATATTGGTATATATAATTACGCGTGTTAGGATAGGTTTTAGTGGGTATAGGAGGGGTGCGTAGCCTAGGTTGAGATATTGGATACCGAGGGTATCCTAGTATCTCGAGGAGGCGAGTTTGAAGGTTTACTAGCTTAATGAGCTAGTTTTGAACTAGAATTTTAGAGGCACCCTAATTTGACCTAGTGTTGACCATAATTGCCCTCGTTGACCGTAAAAGTCAATATTTGACCTAGTTATGACCTAGAGTTGACTTTTTGGACCCCGTGTTGACTTTTGACCCAAATTTTACCGGTTTGGCCTGTTCGACCTAGAATAACCCTAGAACCTTATTTTTAGTTATTTTATATCAGTTTAACTCTTTAGAACCCTATTTAACCTTGTTTTTCGCAATAGGTTCTTGCGATGCCAGTCCGGATCTCGATCCTCATTAGTTGCTCAGGACGTCAGGCGAGTACCTACCTCTGATCGTTTTTATTTTATGATAGTATATATATCACCTGTTCTAGAACTGTAATACTTGATTCTGACACATTGTTTCACGAGCTAGTACTAGTGGATCCCGTCATGAGATGTTATTCCCTTTACCGTCTTCAGCGGGTACTCTATCACATGTATTTCATCATGTGCTTCGGGTATTGATTCTCATGTTCTATCATGTGCTTCATGTGCTCTCGCCTTCATGTGCGTGAGTTATTTATCATGTACGTAGCGTGTCGTGGTTGGATCCAAGAGTATTAGTGGGGGAGGGGAGTAAAAGTTGGTTATGTGATCAAAGCCAAATAGTATTCATGTGTATATCGGTTATGCAACTCAAGTATAATGGAGTTATCGTAGATTATTCATGTGCAACCTAAGTCGATCATATAACGAACTTGTGCTCAAGGCACTTAGCTAGTATTCCTATTTTCTCACATGCAGTTACTTCTCTACTACTTGTATTGTTCTCCAGTTTACATTGTAGCTACTTTATCTGCTCCACCATGTATTTATTTTCCTGTGCATCTTGTATACTTTTCTATTGCTAGTCATATACACCTTACCATGTATTTAGAGTTGCTTTCAGAGTTATGTACTTCGCTCCAGTCCTGACTGGGCATATTTTTTCCAGAGGATCCTGAGAATTTTTCCAGACATTCTACGGGCCGGGTGTCGAGGAGTGTTGTGACCCAGAGATTGAGGAGGAGCCAGTCGAGGAGACGCAGTTAGCACCCTAGTTAGCTAGGTGGGTTTTCTTGGGTTGTTCCCAGTTGTTATTCTGGATGACTATATTTATTTATTTTGTTGCTTATGTGAGATATTGTAGACTATAGACTTGGACTGTATATTAGGATATTGTACTTTCTCCTTATTTCTTTGTTTCTTTGTGATATCTTATCGTGCTTTTACTCTTTCCCTAGTTATTATGATTGAGGCACATATATATACTGCGTGGTTGCCCTCCTTTTGGAGAGGTTATATTGACAGGTTTTGTGAGATATATAGATTGTGACATAGAACGGACCTCTACAGCGTTCTACCGTCGATTCTGCAGCGTAAGCTAGACGTACCCACGACTCATGCCTAATTTTTTGGGTGCGGGTCATGACAATATATATGTGTGTGTGTGTGTGTGTGTGTGTGTGTGTGTGTGTGTATTCTTTATTAAGTGATAATGTATGTGAGTGTATATAGCTATCAAGGGTGTGGTGTATGTAGTTGGTATGCAAGAGAGGTGATGGTGGAGCTATTGGCAATAAGAAGGGGGCTAACTTAGCAGCAGTTGCAGCAGTCATTACTGCTATTATTATATTATTGAGTGTATGTTGGTGGTGGCATAAGTTCTGTATTGATAGATGGGGGTTATCTAAGGTTATATGTGTTGGGGTTTGGGGTTACCACCAACAGCAAAAGTACATAGTTGGAAGTGGGGGGGGCTCGAGTGAATGTGTGTGTCAAATACAGTGAGGTTATGAGTCTTATGTACTTTTGAGTGAGGTTTTAGTATTAGGAATTAGGAATACAAGTCAGTGAGGGGCCAGTTCAGTCAACAGTTGGTAAAGGTCTTGAACTCGGATAAATCTGATACTCTTAGGGGTATCAGATATTGAGGTATTCAAGAAGGCAACAGTAACACTTTTCAAAGGAGCTTGATTATAAATGATACTTGGATTATTAGTGATTAGAGTACCAGGGAGGTAAGATATATCTGGAATAGGCAGTGGTAAAGCCTGAACAGACAGGGAGAGGGGAGCATGTTAGTACTGATATACACATGAACAAGAATGTGTATCTGAGTGTAAGATATAGTATTGTTGGTAAGTGAGCATAGGGCATTCAATACTTGAGTTTTCAGTGAGACCTTAATGTCAGTTAATAAGTAAGTAATAAGTTAAGTTAGATAGTAGTTAGTATATGTGTCAACTAGACACATTAGTTAGTATGATGTTAGTACTCAATTGATGACTATAGTAAGTATTAGTTAAATTAGTACTAGATAATAGTTAGCTACAGTTAGCATTTATTTATATCAGTTAGTAGTGTATACTTGAGGGTATCAATAGTTAGTAGAGTTAGTATATGTTAGTGTTAGTTAGAGTCTAAGTTAATGTTAAGTTTTGATATTAGTTAAGGTATCACTTAGAAACCTAGGTAATGACTTAATATAGTTAAATATAAGTTAGTATTAGCTAGTTAGTGGCCTATAGGGACTTATTAACTTAGCATGAACCTACAAACTTGTGTAGGTCTTAAGTTTGACTAGTTTGACCCCATAAGTCAACCTTGATCTGGTATGACAAGTGAGACCATGAAATGGCCTAAAAGTATATTAGTGATTCTTTAACTCAATCCTCATTCATCACACCATTTGATATGATATTTTCTATATAGGGTTGTGTGACACCAACTCGGATATCGAGTCGTACCTTTTGGTCAGGACCAGAGGCGAGTACATCTCTTTGTTAGTTTTTATTTCATGATAGTGTATATATCACATATTCTAGAACTGTATACTTGATTACGACACAGTGGCTACACGGACTGGTACTAAATGGATAATGTCATGGGATGTTATTTCCTTCCGTGTTCAGCGGGTACTTCTTCATATGACATTTGTCTACAGTTGCAACTACATCATATGGCGGATGGATAAATGGAAGCTCCAGCATCTATGCACACATAGCACATGCACGCATAGGTCCGTCAGCATGATAGTTATAAATAGCAGTGTGGCATACACACGGAGGAATACACAGACAAAGAGGGCATAAGAGAGAGAGAGAGAGAGAGAGAGAGAGAGAGAGAGAGGAGAAGAAAGCATTCATACTCACTCGTCGGACCGTCAACGAAGTAAGAGAGTCAGTATAGTACTCGATCTCCATCACCATACTCCCCAGAATCAAAAATATTATACTTAGATTTTCTGTCTAGGAGTTCTTTGTACTCTTTTGTTTTCTATATAAATCAAACTTGTTCAAGTTTGAATAAATGGCAGACAGCTCCGATGAACCTGTCTCTGCCTCATTTTCATACTTAATAAAATGGGAATCATATGCTAGTTTGCTATGCACTAAATATTGCATGCTAATAAAAGAGATGAACCCATATAGCTAAAATATATAGTATTTGCTGCAATATATAGTATTTTATACTTTTGCAGCAATAAATTTGCTGCAATATATAGTATTTTATACTTTTGCTTTAAATTGGGACTTGTCATACGTATTACATCTTGTGTAAAGTAGATTTTTCTTATGCTACCACTTAGATTATCAAATTGCTGCCACGAAAGTAGATCCTTATATTGTTCCCACCCCTCATCATATAGTTTAAATTACTGTTCGGATCACTTTATGGAATGTGGTTCATTTATATTAGACAGGAAGACTATCAAGTAGTCGTTCTGAGTTAAAGAGAAACATAGAAAGATTTTGGGACCATTAGGTCGCCAAGGCAAACCCTGGGCTTGGAGCTGCATATAGATAAAAAGTTTAAAATCAATGAATAGGCTTAAGAAGTATGGAAAGTTGAGTAAAGATTTATATTTGCATGGCCATTGGATAACTTATGCACAATGCACTTATCGAACAATCATGGAGGGAGCAAGGATCATATTGGCCCGGGGGAACATAATACTAGCCTAGGTGATATGGGAGATTTTAGTACGACTATCCAAAAGGATCATCGTCTAGCCTAGCTAGGGTAGTTGTGCTGACATACTAGAATTTGGTAATTCAAAACCTTTCAGCCTAGCTAGCTGGAAGGATCACCGTCTAACCCAGCTACATCCAAGATGGCTTGTGATGCCAGTGTCCCTCATATAAACTAAGTCGGCATGCTAGCAAAAATTTACGTGCAGTTTATTAGTTGCACAGGAATGGATGCACTGCACACTATATAGTTTGAGCCTAACATGTATTTTATAGAGACAAGTTCTTGACACTTTTAGTATGCGTCACTTGATTCATTATCTATAGTGGATATTGTCAATGTATCTTATAAAAGGGAAGGACAGATGGTAAGTATGAAGTATGGGTAAGTTAAGTTCATGTTGCTTGTTCATTGTGTAACACATCATGCCTGTGACACAAGTACATTTTTTTATCATATGCCGTAAAACTGATCCTAAGGAAAGATTAGAAAAATAGCATAACAATTATGTGCACTCACTTGATGGGTGTGTTAGTTTTTTTCAGTGGGCGAGAGGCCTCCCTACCAGTGCATTTTTATGTACTGACACCCCACCAGACCTTTGTAGGTGCAGGAGTTCCCCTCAAGCACGCTAAGGCGTTAGAGCTCGTCCTGGTGCCTTGGAGCGTTGTGGCCGGGGCTTGGATTTCTTGTATACAAGACATAATATATGGAACATCATTTACTATATCGATCTCAAGTCGTAAGCTCAAGGCATAATTTATTGTATTGTGAGAGAAAGAGAGAGAGAGATTAAGTGATTGTAACATCACTACCAAAATAAGTTAAATTAGCGACGTATTTAGCAAAATCGGATAAAGACGTCGCTAATAATATAGTTTTTAGCGACGTATTAAATTGACATCACAATGCGTCACTATTGGCGATATTCAGCGATGTCTAGTGACTACCATTAATATTATTGAATCGGACATCGTTGAGAAGTTATCGAATGTCGCTATATTTTTTATAATAGCAACGTTTCTATATGTACATCGTAGAATATTAAAAAATAACGGCGTTTAGCGATGCCTATATTAGACGTCGCTAAATTGTTTCATATAGGGTTTTAACTTTTTATTTTCCTCCACTATTTTATCCCCAAACTTTTCGTTTCCCCTCCCCCCGACCATCTCAAGAGCCAGCCCCCCCGGGTGACCCTGTTTTACCATTTTGGTGACCCATCTTTCCCCTCCCTACAGTGACCCAACGAGACTCCAGCGACCCTCTTCCCCTTCGCCCCTGGCTCCGACGACCCCCGAGACAGCGGCAACCCCACGTCGACCTCAACAACTGGCCCGTTGCCGCCCTCTCTGACCACGCCCCGTTATACCCCTTTTCTCTACGGTCGACCCAGGTAAACCCTAAATCTATCTGACATGAAACACACACACACACATACACACACACACACGGATACACATACACATACACAAATACTGACACATACACAGACACATACATAGACACAGACACATACACACATGGATACACATCTCCCTCCTCTATACTATATGATATGACATAGACATAGGTAAACCCTAACCCTATCTAACCCTATCTGACATGACACAAATACAGACATATTATAACGACCCACTTTGCGTCAATACAAATAGCTGATTCAAACGGTACAAGTGAGACGACTTTCCTGCCTAGATCGGCGAGAAAACTCGCTTGAGGCAAATGATTCAGACTTGGCCCTTTAGGAGTTCAGACTTAGACTTTCAAAGATGCGCTCGGAGTATCGCTCGGCGGAGGCGAATTATCACTACGGGCGGTAGCTACGATGAACTTGTCTTTGTTTGGCCTACACACTTAAAAATAAGGACGATACATGCTAGTCGCTAGATGAATCACCCCTTGCATGCTAATAAGGAATACAACGCACCTAGCTAAGAAAATAATCCTATTCTGTATTGCTTGTGTAGAATATGAAAATGAAACTTAGATTATAGACGGTTCCTCGCACTATCCCTTTGACCGTGCTAGTATAACGACTTATGTTTCTAGTAGAGTATGCCACAATCTTTTCTTACAATGCTTATGTTTTATACTAATGCAATGCTTGCCTGCTTTACATGCTAACTAGTACTCGCTCGTCTTGTTTCAATGCTTGTAACATAGTTTCATGTCATGAACGTAATAACATCATACATGTCTTGCATCATCTAGTTTAGGCAGGAAGACTATTAAAATAGTCGTTTCTGAGCCAAGTAACGGAAACATGGAAAGGCTTTAGGACCATAAGGTTGCCAAGGTAATTTTCTGTACTGGGAACTGCATAATAAAAGATTGGAATAAGTGATAAGAAAGTAATAAAATTATCAAGTAAATGATCTAAATTGCACTAATAAGTAATGAAGAACAAGAATTGCTTGGGATGGCTCATAGCAGGCTCGTGCCGCGCTACCACCATCATCATTCAGGGTGGCTCGTAGCAGCCTCATGTCGCTTTACCACCATCTTTGTTCGGGTTGGCTCATTGCAGGCTCGTGTCGTGCTACCACCATCGCCGTTTAAGGACAAGAAGTAAAAAAGATAAGTGAACAAGAATAAATAAATGAGACTTGCATCATTGCGGACAACTTGTGCAGAAGGTTTATATAGTTCCTGTGAATGGCCGCCGGGGCACACCTGGCCCGTGTCGACCTAGGCTGGAACTCGGGTAGTCAGCTAGCAATATCAGCACAAGGGAGGCGGCCGCTCGCAGTGGGGCTCGCTACCTGCGCTGCGATAACCGTCGTCCACCCGGACTATTATCCATAATGGCTTATAGGCCAGCGACTTTTGTTCATATAGACTAAGTTAAGCTCGATTATGGCAATCCGCGTGCGAGTCATCATATTGAAATAGAAAATCTGAATATAATACACTTGAATGACCTGAGTATCATGTATTTGAACAATCAAAGTTAAAAAGTAACCTGAGTATCACATATCTGATTATATCATTCACCTGAATCAGAAACCCCTCGCGATACCCTGTCTTTGCTTATGCGATTTTGTGGATTTCATTATATATCCGTGCTTGGCTTAACTTGGTTTTATCTTTAGACAGGGAAGGACGAATGGTAAGTTGGTAAATTTTGTCGTCTTATTCTTATATCGTACGATGCACTACCACACGAGTTAAGCTTATATCATTGCCATAAAACTAATCCTAAGGCAAGACTAGAAAGACAACTTAATAGATGGTGCACGAAACTAATATAACGTATTTGGATTTGTCGAGAAGGTGAGAAGCCTCCCCACTAGTGCATTCAATGTACTGATAACCTACCAGATTACTTGCAGGGTAAGGAAGAACCTTGTTTCGTGTATTTATTACCTCATACGCGCTAAGGCATGGAGATCGGTCTGGAGCCTTAGAGTATTGCATCCAGAGCAGAAGCACATATACAGGATATAATGTTAGAATATTGCCCATGCATCATTCCACGTTGTAAGCTACTTGGCACGCCTTTATTGTTGAGAGAGTGAGAGCTTGAGCGGCTTGTAATTTTGGCCTAGCGTCGCTTGTAATATTTCTTGATTATTAGTAAAAAGCTTGTTATTGTTTCATACTTGTGTTCATTCAATGCTTCTACTATAACGACTCTCTGAACTTCTTATCTATTGCCTGTTCGATTTCTTATTCTGCTGTATTCGGACTATATGTGCGACACTATGGCTTAGTTGTTTCTCGGCATATTCGGATCATGGCCTTGTGTAGGCGCAGCTTGTGCTCGTACGATATCATGTCCTGATAGAAATGTTCGTCCTGCAGGAGCGCTGGCTTGGTGATTCGCGCCTAACAGGGATGGTCGATCCTACAGGAGATCGAAGATTGACATATTGGTATCAGAGCACGGCTTTACATCTTTGGACTTTGTATCAATTCTCTCAATTTTGAAAGCTCGTTCATGGTTATGTATATACGCTCTCTCTTACTGTCCCAACAGGATATTCCATACAATGAGTCTAAATATTTTTGAAAGTGCATGTGAATAATATGATTGCTTGAACGAGATAGTTATGCAAAGACCCTTGTGCCGACATGTGTCAAAATTTATAGGAATAGACTCGTGCTAGAATTGGCAAGTTATATGCGAACCCAAATACCTATACATGATTACCAAATGGGTTATTGTGCGAGATAGAATATTATTTGGATGGTTAGCTATGCTCACAGTCTTTCATCTAAGTTGTGTTGAGAATCGTGCGCCAAGACCCTTGGTGCGAGCAAGTTTGCGAGCGAGATTGGAATATCGGTCATATAAGGACAAGTTATACTTAGAATGACAATCAATAGAAACGTTATCAGATTATCGCTAAGGCAAATATAGAGGATCGTGCTTAGATTTTGAGAAATAGTTAGATGGTATTTCTTATCGGCAAATATGAATTAAAATATGGTTTACTGGATGACTATCAATAGGGGTATATACGAGACTAAGATTTATCGAGGCAATACTTAGGTATCGTGTTAAAGTTCTAAGGAACGAGTTGAATATGCGAGTGCGCGGTGCGAACACGATTATGAATTTAATTGGATGACTCAATTCCTGAATGGTGTATACGATAGCTCAGGAATGAATAAGCGATTTAAAGATTCGTCGATTATAGCTCAAACCGTGAGTGGTGTATTGATCATCTTAGAAATGTTAGAGTGAATCGAGAATTTTGGGATAGCAAACGAGTCTAGCAGCAAATAACGTGATTGTGTAAATCCTTAGTATAAGTATTGACTAGCAAGTAACGAATTCAAAGTTATTTTGCAAAAATTAGTTCGAACGATTAAGAATATGTTAAAATAGGAGATAAGGCTTAAACCGAATAGGATTCAAAGTAATGGGATCAATATCTTGGTCGAGGAAACTTAGTAAATTATACGAGTGATTTTGGATTGAATTAAACAAATTAAAACTTGATTTTGAGATAAAATAACGAGGATACGATCAGGAGTTAGCATAATGGAAGATAGCGCGCATAAAAAATCGAGATTGAGTAGGATATCGCTCGATAGAATTTTGCTTGTGTACGGATGTTATGGTTCAAATTTGGAAGACTTGATACGATATCGATAAGTTAGAAGATAGCATAGATTAAGATAAGTTAAGGAATTGTGTGGTTCAATGATTAAGGTAGGTGATAACAGACTTAATCTTGAGTTGGACGAACGATCTTGAATATAGTTCAAAAGATAACACTCGACATCAGGCCCGGATGAGAACGATTATCCCGTCAGAGTGCTGGCATAGTGATTTCATGTCCGGCGGGGATGGTTGAACTCGTAGAGACATGTCCGATGATTATTCAAACGAACTTGATAAAATAAAATGTATCAAACTTGGATAGACTTTGGCTAGCGAATTTGAACTTAGTTGTTTGAGGAATGCTAGAAGTAGACTACGGATTGAACGAATGATAATATTAAAAATGGACAATTTGACTAGACAAATTATGATCACTGAATGAACGGTTATTAGATGAACCTGATTTGGTAGATTAATATATAACTTGGATGAAATAAAGTATAATGATAAGGTGTCTTGGTCATTTTGAAGATAACCATAACATTTAACGTTCTTGTCTTGTGCGAACGCAACTCTTTGCTCACACATGTGTCACTCCCGGATGAAGACGATTATCCTGCAGGAGCGTTGGCGTGGTGACATCATGTCAAACAAGGATGATCAAATTATGGGAGACCGTAGCATGACAATTAAAGGATCGTCTTGACTTGTGGTTCAACACGATAAGGCAAGTTTGAAGATATAAGTGAATCAAAATTATTTCGAGGATGAGTTAGTCTAGAACACGAAGTAAAAATACACTTGATGGTTCTATGAACAGATACAAGAATTATGTTGGACGACTTAGAGATATGATGGAGATCGAAGATTTAGAATTTTAATCATGACTTTGTGGTCTAGACTTAAATTTTTTTTGGATATGTGGATCCTATCAGGTGTTTGAGGAGATAGATTATGTGAATCATTAAGTTTGACGTGCGACATGATATATCGAGAATTCAATTTAATGAATGTGTTATAGGAACGACTTTGCTAAATGGACTTGGACCCTTTCCAATAAAAATATAGATATGGATGATCTGTGCTCGATGTTTAGAAATATGAGTGAAACGAGCATGGATAGAATATCCCGTATGAAAGAATAATGGTTTGACCTTAGGAATTGGGCGAGTTTTGTGCAATGGATTGCACGATATAAATCCTGAACATAAACTGTACCTATGACCTTGTGAGCCGACCTAGCTGTTAGACAGACGACCCTATATCGAGTGAAAGGACTTATGTGACTGACTTTAAATTATTGCTTGAGCAAGCCACAGAACAGGGGCAACAAGACTTAGAGTTAGACTTGGAACGATAAGTGTGTGCTAGAAGTTGATGTTTAACACGAACAGACTAGATGATAGGACTTGGATGGTAGTCGGTCGGTCGAATAGATCGTGCTTGATGGTTGTATAATGCTTAATTTGAGTGGAATTCAAAATGACTTAGATTTTGATTGACCCTGTTAGAGGTATGATTGTGATTTGTAAGACGAAAACCCTTGAGATTTTTATTATTAGCTTGTCTGACTTCGCTATCACTAAGTTTGGTTCGAATACATATGTTCGGGGGATGCCTTGAATGTGTGCACGATCCAAGACTCAATGATTTGTTAAACTTTAGTGCAAAGATTTCGTTATCGTTAAATTGGTTGACATGCATATGTTTGGGGGACGCCTTGAATATATGCACGATCCAGACTCGCGATATGCTGATCTCGAATGCTAGTACAAGGGAATATGTTGGATTTATATGGAAGAGTATAATAATTTGGATTAGTCAGCCTCAGTCTAAGATCATCGTACACAATAGATCATGCCCCGCGTTAAGAGATATATGTTTTGTAATACGGCACAGTTGAGACTGAGTTAGAGAATACGACGTTCGAGTAATATAGCCAGCTTGGATTGAATTATAGATTCATTCAATGAGACAGACCCAGCATGCGTGCATCACGAAATATAGAAAATGAGTAGGAACTTGTATTCGAAAGGGGCCTAAGGATATGGAGTAATACACTTGAGTTAGATTTGATAGTCTATGATAGAACGGTTTATGCTCAGGAAGTCTCAAGGACGAGACGTGTTCTGAGTGGTGTATAATATAATGACTCACTCCACATCAATGCGGATACCCGATTTAAATGGCACAAGTACGATGACCTGTCCCGCCTTGCTCGGGAAAAGACTCGCTTAAGGCAAATGATTTAGACTTGGCCCTTCAGTAGTTCAGACTTACACTTTCAAAGATGCGATCGAAGTATCACTCGGCCGAGGCGAATCATCGCTAAGGTGGGTTATCACTTCCTTTTATGATATACGTATTTGAGACATATTAGTTTTTCTGATTATATTATTTCCTGCTTGCATGGTGATTAGATTGTATGTCATGGAGACTAGACCCATTCTTTGGTTCAACTAGACTCAGGGTTTAATTGTTGGGTTGGTTTGGTCATGAGTGAACCCATGGTCTAAACCTCAACCCTAGCATATATAAGCAAACTTATTTATCTCTCTTCCCTCATTCTCCTATTTTTTTCTCCTTCCTTTATTTTAGACAAGTACACCTTGCATTAGATGCAGAAACCTCTTGATTTTGATTCTTGATTTTTTTTTTGTATTTTATTAGTCTAATATATGTTCATTATGATTCTACACTTTTAATACTTGGAATTTTCGGTTTTTATGGCTAGATATAAGTAGATCTATATTTAAAGTTTAGGATTTTTATGGGTTCTATGTGTTTTTCGTAGTTTTGATCTACTAAAATATGGTATTTTAGAAAAGAAGATTTTATGGTTGATGGATCACTTTATTTCGAGTATTTTGGCTTTTGTTTCACTTGATTCAGAGTTAAAATAAAAAATTTAATGAGAAAATATTTTTTGAATTTTTAGATAAGACGAAGTTCTCATGCGGCCAGCATCATATGTGACCGAGACTTCCATGCGACCTAGACTCTTTGTCGTAGAGTGAACCAACATGTGTCTATTTTGTTGGAAGCATGACTTACCATTATATAAAGTGTTATGGAGCTATGTGATAGAACCCCTTGTATTTTATTCACTGGACGAATGAGAAATTCTCTAAGTCCAAACAATAATATGCGGCCGAGTGACTTATGCGTCAAGCAGAGTATGCGGCCACTTTTCCTTGGACGAATGACTCTAAAACCCTGGCACATTTTTCTATGGTTTTGTCTTTTCTTCCTGACACACTTTATGGTCTATCACATCCATTGTCATGCCCCAGTCCCAAAATCTCTTGGGACTAGACACGTGGCAATGGCCAGCAGCACACACCGATGGGCAAATCCAATTTAATGTACCCATCAGGATGCACTTAAGTTGTAGTACAATAATAAGGGTCTACTAATCTCATCCACAGAATAAATACAGTAATATCAATAAAAGGAAATTTAAACATCATCAAGTCACAAGTAAATAATCGGGGAACAACCCGATAATAAGTCTGTTACAATTGTTCATTAAACAAGAATTTAAAAGAGTTTAATGGCACCAAGACTGAGCATAGAAGAAACATATACTCAGGAGAAATCCTCTGCAATCACCTCATCCTCGGTTCCTGGTTCTGCTCCAACCTATGCATCGGTTCCTGCTTCTGCTCCTACTAATGCTCCTGTCCCGTATACCTCGGGATATATCTCGTCTGCTAATCCTGGGGACATAATCCGGATCCAGGTCCTCAGGGGACATAGCAAGGTACAAAATAACTCAAGCCAAAACAATGTAGTGCAGCAATAAATGAAACAATAGGGTAAATATATAACCAGCTAAGTGATATGCAAGTGATAGTTTTAATCATACTCGGGCTGAGACTACTATAGGATCAGTGTCGGAGAAACCTATAGCAGTATTCTCTCGAAGGGCCAGAACTTGTGCCAAAGCTCTGTATCAAAGACTAAGACACCTCTAGATAAAAATATATATAATATAATCAGCCTTTGATATGGTAATACTCTCCCCAGCCAATGTAATCACACGTATCATATCCATGACACGCAAGATCATAACTAATGCAACAAGTCATATAATATCTAAGAATGTATAAAGTAGATATCATAAACCTGTATCCTATACAAAATCACCATGAATATCTCAGGAAAATTATGTCTCATGAATAGTATCAGGTGTCCTGGGTTATAACGTACTTGATAATGCAAGCACGAGAATGTAAAGGGTCTCGGTATCCATCTCTAGGTGACGTTACACAACTCCGCATACGGTGTTGGCACCCGATTATTAATCGGACGCTAAGTAAAGTCACACGGTCCTAGGTTAAGCATGTACAACAATATACAAATAAGTCAAGGAAATAAGTAACAAAAATACAAGGTTGGCAAGGTACACTTGCTTGGTGTTCTGACTCCAACTGTAGCTCTGGTAGCAGTGGGATTTGCAGGTACTCCTCTGGTTGCAGAAATAAACATCACCATCAGGTTCAAAAAATATCAACTAGCTAGAAACGCCTGTCCTTGAGTCCAATTTGGACATAGGGGCAAAAATGACAGTTTCTGGTCAAAGCGGGGTCCACATGTAGCATGCTTCGCACCGAAAAATGTGTCAGGAATAATGGTCTCCAAATTCATCAAACTTAGTGTCAACAAGTCCAGAACGATGATATGAACCCAACGGAACTTCCAGAATTGGATTTCGATGAGCCAATCACAAAATCGCCCATCAAATGGAGTCGCGGGGCCCACGATACGTGATTTTGTCAACGTTCTCAGAATCGAACCAAACTTGGGTCACAGGACCAGCGTATTGCTATGAGTCCGATGGCACAAGTTTCGTTTCGATCCGACGTGTGCACACAAAGTTACAACGAGATCCAGAACAGGCCGATACGGGGCGTTGTCGACGGACACGCGTTGATTCCGGTGTGCACGTACATCCAAATCTACTTCTGCAAAATCTTGCACGTCCGTATCAACGATGCGCACCTTTCGGTAAAGACCGCACGCGACCAAGTTATCCCGTTTGGCAGGGCGCACTCAGTTTCGAGGGAAAACAGGGTATCATTTTTCCTTTTTTTGGATCGCGGTTCGCGATCACTACAGGACGCGACACACCGAGCGGGTTGCACGAGCTTCGAGAGGGTCACACAGGGTTCGCATCACGATAGACGGTACAAAAAATGGGATAGCAAGGAGAGAGAAAAGGGTACCTGAACAGGACTACGCAGAAACCGAAATTTCCGTGTCCGCGAGTCGACACGACACGATACTGTGTCCACTGCACAGTGCCTAGGTTTAGGGTTCTGTTGACTTGTCGGAAACTTCGCCGGGGTTTGTCGGAGGAGGGAGGAGGCGGCTCTGCTGAGGTGCTGCAGGGGTTCGTCGGCTCTGGGAGGTAGAGGGCGGCCAGAGAGAGGCGGCGCTGGGCTCGGCAGCTGCTGGAGGAGAGTGGCGGCTGCGACGGGTGTTCGGGGCTGGAAGAGGCGGGGAGACGGAGATGTGGGGGTAGGCGGAGGACGACGAGGTGGGAACGCTAGGGTCGACATCGGAGCGGCTGGCTGGAGGGCGGCGGAGAGGGGTGACAGGTGGCTAGGGTTCGTCGAGGTCGGCTGGGGCAGATTTTATAGGGAGACAGGGAGGAGATCGGCGGTCGGCAGTTACGGGTAGGCGGAGCGAGGGGTCGGGGCAGTTGCGGGGGAGGCAGTGTCACGACCCACACCCAGGGTAAGGGTACTAGTCGGAAACAACGCCCAGCCTACGCCGCAGAATCGGCGGTAGAACGCTGTCTAGAAAGTCAATCTAATATAATGAACCACCAAAAGATAGTGTACTAAATCACAGAACTAAGATAGAATGAACACGGATCAGATAAGAATAGAATAGTCATCAACTCATGAGTTTAAAATAATACATCAATGAGTCTGAAGAGTAACAAAAATAAGCTGTAGACAAATCCAGTACAAAAGAATACTATCATACTACAAGCTACACTCCAGGGTCAACTGTCTCAGTTGGAATAAGTCCCTCTTGAGCCAGGGTCTCCGAATCTAAACCCACAACATCCTGGGGTCCATAATAGGTAGGGTACTCCTCAGTGACATCTGGAAAAATATATCCAGTCAGGAAAGGAGCAGAGTACATCTCTAACAGCAGTTCTAATCCATGATAAAAACTATGTAACAGTAAATAGCTGTGGATAAACAAGATGCACAAAATAGATACAAGAGATATATAGACAATAAGGAAATACTGGAAAGAAATACAATAATGAACAATATGACAATGAAACAATAATACTAATGACTAAGTGTGTGAGTACTAGCTTAACATGTGATCGGCTTGGGCAAGATACAATGCGGCCTGGCTAATCATACGTGCGGTGCATGATCAACACTATTCGCTTACCAGTACTTTATTCAATAGGGATTTGATCACATATCTATACTAATACTCCCCACCCCCAACTGGTATAATAGATCCAACCACGGTATGCTATGGCACTAGATTCCCCAAGAAGATAGCTAGTCTCCCCGAGAATCGGTGTCTGTACATGTACAAGATAACCAATGAAACAATACTTGCACCATATACACCATATACCATGGAATAACATCTTATGACGAGATCCGGATATACCAATCCGTGTAACCATAGTGTCGAGAGAAACATGTAAATCTACACTAGATACAACGAACATAGAGGATATCATAATTGAGAAACTATCAGAGAATGTACTCGCCTGAAGTCCAATAAAAAAGTCTCACAGATGTCTGACTCGGTGCCTCGAAGACCTAGATATGGAATACCACATTAAAACAAGGTCCCGGAAAGAGAACAAGTCAAACTAGTCAACTCCTAGGTCAATAAATAAATTCTAAGTCAAAAGTCAACTATAGTCAACTCTAAAGTCAACTAAAGTCAAACCAAGGTCAACCTCACAAGAAATCTATATAAATAATATAGAAATAAAATACAATAATTTAGGAATAAAAATTAGATCCCAAATTATACTCACACAAAGTATACTACTAATCAAATAATATATACCCTAAAATAATATATATATAAACCAATATGTATACAAATAACATAATATATTATTATAATATTATACAAAACACATATATATACACATATATATATATACAATAATAATATATAAAATATAATTTAAAACTGTCAAAGCGTCACTGAAAACAGTGAACAAAACAAGATAAAATAAAAACAGGTTTAATAGTGACAGTCTTGACTGTCACTGAAAATTCGTCGCAGAAACTCCATATACAAAACCGCTGCTGTCATAGTTTGCTGACAGTTTCAAACTGTCACAAAAAAAACGTCGCTGAAAGGTTGTCGCTCAAAACTGCCGCAGCATTAATGACAGATCTGTCATTAAGGCTGACCACTGTACAGCGGCTGCTGTTCAGACCAAAAAATGACAGTTTCACTGTCATAGAAACCACTGTCACTAAAATACAGAAATATATATATATATATAAATATATATATACAATAATAATCACAATACATATATATAAATAAATAATTATATACTTATATATATATGCACATATAAACTTATAATTAAATACCAATAGTTACAACACATGCACATATTAATGTTCATATTTTACATGGCTAGAAGCACACCTAAAATATATACATTAATATACAAATAATTACATAATAATTATAAATAATATAAATACACAATTAAACACATAAATATATTTTATAAAACATTTATGTATAATTTATGTTATTAACATAAGTACATATATAATTACATGCAAGAAAGCTACATATTATATTTGTACATCATATTAGCACACACAAAAATATATAGATCTATGCTACAATAATTACTATAATAAATACACAAAATAAATATATAATATCTATATATATTTACTAATTATAATTGAAGAATTTAAACCATACATAATTAGATCTATTCAAAAATCTACACAATTGGAGAGTATCACACCGTATCCCACTAGATCTAGGATACGCATGTGACACGAGTCCAACACACAACCAATTGCACCCCGAAGGATACAAACAAATCACAAATAATATTTATGAATAAATCAAAGTGTCAAAAGTAGATCTATGTGTCCGTGTCAAAATACGACATGTTCAAAGCCCCGTGTCGGAGGGAAAACCCCCAAAATGACACGTATCACCAAATAGTTGGGATACGAACCACATGTACCAAATTATGGACACGACACTAGCCCCAAACACATAAGCTCATGTCCAATTGATCTATAGGATCAATTGATACACACAACAAAATGTAAATTCGGAATTCCAACAAAATTAACACAAAAAGCACCATAACTTTCTCCATGGGTCTCCTATGAACACAAAACAAAGTCCTATGGGTAGTACATACATATAGGTTGATTTTACATGATTAAATCTCAGATTTATAAGCTATTTAAATAGGAAAATCTGAATTATACTTATTGGGAGATGGATTCCCAATGAAACCTCCAATTGAGAAGAACTTGCTTTCAAATTGTAGATCCTTGCTCCTCTTTGTAGATCCTTGCTTCCTTCTTCTAGATCCTTGCTTCCTCCTTCTCTAATGGTGAATTGGAAAGAATTTGGGATAAATTTGGTAGGAAATTGGAATAGGAATGGAGGGAATTTGGGAGTGGAAATTTTAGATCTAGATTTGGAATGAGAATGAGAGGAGAGAGAAATTTCCCCCCTCTTTTAATAGGCCGGCCATGCCCCCCTCTCCAAGTAATTATAAAATGTCCAATGTACCCCTTGGGGCCTCTCATAAAGAAATAATTAAGGAAGGAAGCTTCTAGTCTAATCACTTAATTAATTTAATCCATCTCCTTAACTATGGGCTTTCTAAATGGGCCAAATCTAACTATTTAATTCATGTTGGTCCATGGGTCCAAACTACACTAGTTGGGTCCACTAAAATAAGTCCAAAATAATTAAATAACATCCAACAACAATTAAATAATACAACAAAAATTATTTACCATGCACAATATTTATTTAAATAGGAAATTACTAAAATACCCTTTTTCCTAAAATATGGTAGTGACAAGCGGAGCGGCGGGGACGCAATGCGGCTGCCGGCGGCGAGGAGCTGAAGCGGCTCGGGGTGCCGGAGAGTCGGGGAAGAGGAAAGGGGTTAGGCGGGTAAGTGGAGTAGGGTCGGGTCGGGCGGCCGATCCGGCCCGATCCACTAAAGCAAGGGTGCGGGTCGGGTATGCGGGTTTCGGGTCGGCGGGTTAGACCCGGATCCAACCCGCAGGGTTTGGGTTTGGTTCAATTGAACCGGGTCCGGTTCGAGTTGGTCTGGGTCAGGAAAACCGGGTTCAATTCAGGGTTTAATTAGGGTTTATTTGGTTTATTTAAAACTTAGTTTTTAGGGCTTTAAAAATGCTTTCGGGGTGCAATAAATTCCCGGAAAATTATCCTATGTCTAATTTTTTATTTTATACCAAAAAATATTATTTTCATAATATTTTAATATTATTTAACATTATTTAAAAATTATTTAATTTTAAAATACCTTGATTTTAGTTAGTTAAAAATGCCAGAAAAATTCCAGAAAATTCTAAAAAAATTATAAAAATTTATTTTATAAATTCCTAAAAAATCAGGGAGTTTACAATCTACCCCCCTTAAGAGGATTGAGTCATCGCAATCAAGAATAACCAGTCAACAGAGATGACACGGTTGCAAACATTGTTCGAAGTACATCACGATTAAGAAGAGTCAAGGTTGAGGGTTTTAAGAAGAACACATAGGAAAAATTATTTCCCTAAGCAAATGGAGGTTTATAAAATTTCCAGAGAGAAGAAAATCTAGAAAACTACAGTTTTAGAAAACTAGGTTATCATTTATAAAAATATACTAGGTTATCAATAATTAGCAAGTTTAAAACTTCCAGTTAAGGCTAAGGTCACGAACCAACATGCACGAACTAAAGCAATACTAGAAACAGATAACTACGAAAACTTACGTGCATTAGCTGCTCCACGAGTCTGTGCGTTATCCAAGGCAAGAGCTTGTCCGCATCCTTGCGGTTGATTCCTCTGCTGCTGCTGGACCAGCTGGAAGAGTACGGCCTGGGGTATCAAAGGTGGCCTCTGTTGATACCCTCCTGGAGGTGGTGGTATGACTCCTTCAACTTCTGTTGGCGGTGCTCCCAAAGCTGAACAGGCTGGCCTCGGTACTTGTAAAGCTTGTCGGTTAACCATTGGTGCTCCTACTCTACGCTCAGGGCATCCCTTACCGAATGCTGACGGGATTCGCATGCTAAACACAATCCTAATCTGCGTCGGCATTCCTTGGCGAGATGGCCTGCTTTGCCACAGTAGTGACAAGTAGAAAGGACTATTACTTGTGGTGTAGATACTTTTTGCTGTTGGTGTAGGTGAGGTCTCTTTGCAGCTTCTTCTTGTGGTGCTCTGGCTGGTGCTGATGTGGAAGGCCGCTTCAGACTGGTCTCTCTCCTGGTGATGCGCTCCATGCGTCGGGCTGCAGCAAGGACGTCCGAGTAAGATGTAGGTGCAACGGATCCAATTAGTTTTTGTAGCTCGAAGTTTAGTCCGTCGAAAAACTTCTCAGCCTTCTCTTCTTCTGTCGGAATTAAGGTAGGGGCGAAGCGACTCAGACGAATGAATTCTGCGTTATACTCTTCCACCGTCATAGTATCCTGAGTGAGGCGATTGAACTTGTCTCGAAGTTCTAATCGAGCGATGGCTGGAATGTACATCTCCTGAAAGAGTCTGGAGAACTCCTCCCAAGTGACTCGGTCTGGTCCGAGCCGTCTCTCCTTAGATAGCAACCAGTGATGTGCGTTGCCCGTCAATTATATTCTGTCGGCAGTCATCCAACGTTCTCGTCGAAGCTCAGCTGCTTCAAATTGATGCTGAGTGTTTGTGAGCCACTCATGAACTTCTGTGGGCTCCTCCTTGCCTGAGAAGGTACGGGGCTTCAGCTGGCAAAAATCGATAATTGAGCCTGTTGGTTGCCGTCGAGCTGGTAGGTTGGCCTGCTCCAGTGCAGTTACTAGGCTGTTTCTCAAGTACTCCGCCTCGTGATGCTGAGCTTCTTGATGAATCTGCTCTTGGGCTTATATCATTGCGTAGATCATTTGGAATATCTGTTGCCCATCCATAGGCTGCCCTTGTGGGAATACGGGCATTGGTGGAATGAACTGCGGTGGCGGTGGGATGTCATCACACTGAAATCTAGAAGCATGGTGATTTGCTTGGCGGCTTCAGTGAGTAGAGGGATCTCTACTCAATGGCGTCACTTCATCTTCTCCATAGGTAGCTACAATACCTATTGGTGTTATTTCTGGAGTTCCGTCGTTGGCTCGTGAATCCATTACTCTGCATCAAAATAAATTATAAGAGACGCACAAAAATCAAGGCAGGATGCAAGTCAAGAAATAAATTCGAATCCGATATAGATATCAAGAACGATTCAAGCAAGTGGATGAGATCCTAAAAACTTATCATATTCTTATTGCAGGCATGTTTGGTCCCAAAGTTGAAACCGAACAATTTAGTCGTAGACCTGCATGGGCCACCACAAAAACTATGTCACGCCCCAGTCCCAAAATATCTTGTGACTAGACACGTGGCAATGGCCAGCAGCACACACCGATGGGCAAACCTAATTTAATGGACCCATCAGGATGCACTTAAGCTGTAGTACAACAATAAGGGTCTACTAATCTCATCCACAGAATAATTACAGCAATATCAACAAAAGGAAATTTAAACATCATCAAGTCACAAGTAAATAATCGGGGAACAACCCGATAATAAGTCTTTTACAATTGTTCATTAAACAAGACTTTAAAAGAGTTTAATGGAACCAAGACTGAGCATAGAAGAAACATATACTCAGGAGAAATCCTCTGCAATTACCTCGTCCTCGATTCCTGGTTCTGCTCCAACCTATGCACCGGTTCCTGCTTCTTCTCCTGCTAATGCTCCTGTCCCGTATACCTCGGGGTAGATCTCGTCTGCTAATCCTGGGGAAATAATTCGGATCCAGGTCCTCAGGGGACATAGCAAGGTACAAAATAACTCAAGCCAAAATAATGTAGTACAACAATAAATGAAACAATAGGGTAAATATATAACCAGCTAAGTGATATGCAAGTTAGAGTTTTAATCATACTCGGGCTGAGACTACTATAGGATCAGTGTCGGAGAAACCTATAGCAGTATTCTCTCGAAGGGCCAGAACATGTGCCAAAGCTCTGTATCAGAGACTAAGACACCTCTAGATGACAAAATATATAATATAATCAGCCTTTGATATGGTAATACTCTCCCCACCCAATGTAATTACACGTCTCATGTCCATGACACGCAAGATCATAACTAATGCAACAAGTCATATAATATCTAAGAATGTATAAAGTAGATGTCATAAACCTGTATCCTATACAGAATTACCATAAATATCTCAGGAAGATTCTGTCTCATAAATAGTGTCAGGTGTCCTGGGTTATAACGTACTTGATAATACAAGCACGAGAATGTAAAGGGTCTCGGTATCCATCTCTAGGTGATGTTACACAACTCCGCGTACGGTGTTGGCACCCGACTATTAATCGGATACTAAGTAAAGTCACACGGTCTTAGGTTAAGCATGTACAACAATATACAAATAAGTCAAGGAAATAAGTAACAAAACTGCAAGGTTGGCAAGGTACACTTGCCTGGTGTTCTGACTCCAACTGTAGCTTGGGTAGCAGTGGGATTTGCAGGCACTCCTCTGGTTGCTGAAATAAACATCACCATCAGGTTTAAAAAATATCAAATAACTAGAAACGTCTGTCCTTGAGTCCAATTTGGATAAGGGGCAAAAATGACAGTTTCTGTTCAAAGCGGGGTCCATATGTGGCCCGCTTCGCACCAAAAAATATGTCAGGAACAATGGTCTCCAAATTCATCAAACTTAGTGTCAACAAGTCCAGAACGATGATACGGACCCAACGGAACTTCCAGAATTGGATTCCGATGAGCCGATCACAAAATCGCCCGTCAAGTAGAGTCGCGGGACCGACGATACGCGATTTTGTCAACGTTCTCAGAATCGAACCAAACTTGGATCACAGGACCAGCATATTGCTATGAGTCCGATGGCGCAAGTTGCGTTTCGATCCGACGTGTGTACACAAAGTTACAACAAGATCCAGAACAGGCCGATATGGGGCGTTGTCGGTGGATACGCGTTGATTTCGGTGTGCACGCACATCCAAATCAAGTTCTGCAAAATTTCGCACGTCCATATCAACGGGGCGCACCTTTCGGTGAAGACCACACGCGACCAAGTAGTCCCGTTTGGCGGGGCACACTCAGTTCCGGGAGAAAATGGGATATCATTTTTGCTATTTTTTGGATCGCGGTTCGCGATCACTACATGATGCGACACACCGAGCGGGTTGTACGGGCATCGAGAGGGTCACGCAGGGTTCGCATCACAACAGACGGCACAAAAAATGGGGCAGCGAGGAGGGAGAAAAGGGTTCCTGAACATGGCTACACAGAAACCAAAATTTCTGTGTCCGCGAGTCGACACGACACGACATGATACTGTGTCCACTGCACAGTGCCTAGTGTTAGGGTTCTGTTGACTTGCCGGAGACTTCGCCGGGGTTTGTCGGAGGAGGGTGGAGGCGGCTCTGCAGAGGTGCTGCAGGGGTTCGTCGGCTCCGGGAGGGAGAGGGCAGCCGGAGATAGGCGGCCCTGGGATCGGCTGCTGTTGGAGGAGAGAGACGGCTGCGACGGGCGTTCGGGGCTGGTAGAGGCGGGGAGACGGAGATGCGGGGGTAGGTGGAGGACGACGAGGCGGGGACGCTCGGGTCGACGCCAGAGCGGCTAGCTAGAGGGCGGCAGAGAGGGGTGACAGGTGGCTAGGGTTCGTCGAGGTCGGTTGGGGCGGATTTTATAGGGAGACAGGAAGGAGACCGGCGGTCGGCGGTTACGGGTAGGCGGAGCGAGGGGTCGGGGCAGTTGCGGGGGAGGCGGAACGGCGGGCACGCGATGCGGCGGCCGACGGAGAGGAGCTGAAGCGGCACGGGGTACCGGAGAGTCGGGGAAGAGGAAAGGGGTTAGGCGGGTAGGTGGAGCCGGGTCGGGTCGGGCGACGGATCCGGCCCGATTCACTAAAGCAAGGGTGCGGGTCGGGTATGCGGGTTTCGGGTCGGCGAGTTAGACCCGGATCCAACCCGTAGGGTTTGGGTTTGGTTCAATTCAACCGGGTCCGGTTCGGGTTGGTCTGGGTTAGAAAAATCGGGTTCAATTCAGGGTTTAATTAGGGTTTATTTGGTTTATTTAAAACTTAGTTTTTAGGGCTTTAAAAATGCTTCCGGGGTCCAATAAATTCTCGAAAAATTACCCTATGTCTAATTTTTTATTTTACACCAGAAAATATTATTTTTATAATATTTTAATATTATTTAACATTATTTAAAAATTATTTAATTTCAAAATACCTTGATTTTAGTTTGATAAAAATAACAAAAAAATTCCAGAAAATTCTAGAAAAATTGTAAAAATCTATTTTAAAAATTCCTGAAAAATCAGAGGGTTTTCATCCATCACTTTAGTTACTTCTCTGACACATCACTTCGGCACTTATTCCTAGAGTGGACTTTTTCCAGAGTATGCTGCTTGGAGAAGCATGCGGCCTGGGATCGTATATGGCCTGAGGTAGCATGCGATCGATAGTCAATGCGGCACCCGTCTCATGCGCCAAGTTGTGCATGCGGCTTAGCTATTTTATTTGGAATATTTCTATGTTCTATGTGGTTGGTCTTGACAATTGCTTGTGATTAATCCTAAGGAATAATAGACTTAGTAATCCGATCTTGTGCTAAACATGACCATGTGGTAGAATTGACTATGTCATAAGTGACTAACCTGCTATGTGCATAACATGAGCTACGTGTTCCAATGTGATAAGGCTCATATGATCAACTGTAAGTTTGGTAATCTGACCAAATTTTTGTATTTGTTCTGATATAATTACTATATGCTACGTGTACATGTGTTATAAGGTGCACTGAGGTGCGACATAACTTGCTATGTTCTATGAGATTACATGTTTCGGAGTGTGCATCGAGAATGCTTCCTATACTACGCGATATGTGATATTATTATATTATTTCTACCAGTACGGGTATGGTATGTGGGTCAACTAACAAAGTGTGACTAGGACTTGATTGATTGTTGTATCACGCTCGGGTGAATCTAGTTTGAGCTATCACGTAATAAAGTGGGTTCGAATCTAGCGTAGACCATACTACGATACGACATATAGGAGGATTAATCATGTGACCACGCCATAGAATTTCTAACATAACAATAGGGCTAATTTAGCCAACTAAAATTGGTAGAGCATTGGGACGGATGAAATCCTGAGATCGTGCACATTAGCCACCTCAGACAACTGTTATGACGTGCAAGGCTGACCCCCATGGATATTGATCACGTCCGCACTAGTGGACGACAATATCTGAATACTTATATTATACAATACGTTCTATGTGATCTTAGCATGGTGGCCTTACGAGGAACCGGTGCATAATATATAATTTTCTATGCGATACTATGGCTCGGTTAGCCCCGCTAAACAGCTTACGATCTAAGGATTTCTCTTAGTCATCCAATCTGAGATAACTCAGACTCCATAGTAGCAAGCCATAGAAATGATTGGTCGTTATATAACTGGACTTTGTTATGATTGTATTATTCCGTTAGTAGTCTAGGGACATGGATTATCATAGTGTGATGATTCAACCCTTGTCCTTATTTGGTTGTAGGGTTGGACTATTATGCAAAGATAAGTTATAGACCGGAACTATAACACAAAATATATATTTATACCCTATCTATTGCTTTGAGTTTTTTTTCTCTATTTTCGCGCTTTATTTGTGGTACTTGCTATTTGGGGTCTAATCCCACAAGTTTTACATGGCCAGGTTTTGATCCAGTTCCATAGGATCGAGCTTATTTATCCCTTCTGGATGACGTGCACCAGGCGGATGGTCGCTGAAGGGCACGAGTGGGTTTATTCTTCCCTGCTCGTTATCATATATTTTACTCTTTTAGGCGTTTAGCCATTGGTACTTGTTAGCCATAAATCTGGACATTTTGTTTTCTTTACATAATTATAATTAATCAGACAGCAGCTGATCATGATCATGTACTTTTACTACTCAGCCAGCTTTTTATTTTGCACAACTGGTTTCTAGAATATTATGGCAGGGTGTTTGCGACACCTTACTTTCTTGTCATATATATTCTATGTTTACTATTCTTGTTTGACTGATTGAAAAAATAGATGCACTTTATGACCCTAAGTGACTTGATTATAGCATAAACACCCTAGTCTAGTTACAACCATGACCGCCGTATGAGGTATAGTACCTTGTACGGAGTAGCTGGCCATGTTCGTCTCCATATTCTGGTATTGGGGCGTGACAAGAGTGGCTATGATGAACCTATCTTTGCTTAGCCTGCACAATTAAAAATATGAACGATACATGCTAGTCGCTAGGCGAATCACCCCTTGCTTGCTAATACAGAATACAACGCACCTAGCTAAGGGAATAATCCTATTTTATATTGCTTGTATAGAATATGGAAATGAAACTTGGATTATAGATGGTTCCTCGTACTTTCCCTTAGACCGTGCTAGTGTAACGACTTATGTTTCTAGTAGAGTATGCCACAATCTTTTCTTATAATGCTTATGTTTCATACTAATGCAATGCTTGCTGCTTTACGTGCTAACTAGTACTCGCTCGTCTTGTTTCAATGCTTATCACATAGTTTTGCCACAAACGTAGTAAACCATACATATCTTGCATCATTTAGTTTAGGAAAGATGACTATCAAAATAGTCATTTTTGAGCCAAGTAATGAAAACATGGAAAGGTTTTGGGACCATAAGGTCGCCAAGATAATTTCTCATACCGGAACTGGATAATAAGAAAGTAATAGAACTATCAAGTAAATAATCTGAATTGCACTGATAAGTAATGAAGAACAAGAATCACTCGTGATGGCTCGTAGCAGGCTCGTGTCGCATTACCATTATCATCGTTTCGGTTTGCAAGAAGAGGGCTCATATCATGCTACGTCCATCGCCTTTTAAGAACAAGAAGTGAAAAGATAAGTGAACAAGAATAAATAAAAGAGACTTGCATAATTGCAGATAACTTATGCACAAGGTTTGTATAGTTCCTGCGAATAGCCATCGGGGTGCACATGGCCCGTGTCGACCTAGGCTGGAACTCGGATAGTCAGCTAGCAACATCAGCACAGGGGAGGCGACCGCTCGCAGTGGGACTCGCTACCCGCACTGCTACGACCATCGTCCGCTCGAACTACTATCCACAATGGCTTGTAGTCCAGCGACTTCTGTTCATATATATTAAGGTACGCTCGATTGCAATAACCTACGTGTCAGTCATCATATTGAAATAAGAAATCTGAATATAACACACTTGAACGACCTGAGTATCATGTATTTAAACAAATAAAGTAACAAAGTAACCTGAGTATCATGTATTTGAATAATCGAAGTAACAAAGTAACCTGAGTATCACATATCTGAGCATATTGTTCACCAAAATCATAAACCCGCTCACGATTTGCTTATGCAATTCTATATATTTCATTATATATATTTGTGTTTGGCTTAACTTGGTTTTATCTTTAGACAGGAAAGAACGAATGGTAAGTTGGTAAGTTTTGTCGTTTTACTCTTATATCGTACGGCACACTGCCATACGACTAAGGCTTATATAATTGCCATAAAACTGAACCTAAGGCAAGACTAAAAAGATAACTTGATAGATGGGGCACGGACCTAATATAACATATTTGAATTTGTCAAGCGGGCGAGAAGCCTCCCTACCAGTGCATTCAATGTTCTGATAAACTACCAGATTTCTTGTAGGATGGGAAAGAACCTCTTTTAGTGCAGAGTATTCCCTCGTGCGCGCTAAGACGTGGAGTTCGCTCTGGAGCCTTGGAGTGTTGCATCCGGAGCTGAAGCACATATACAGGACATAATATTGGAACATTGTCTATGCATTATTCTATGATGTAAGACACTTGGCCCGCCTTTATTGTTTTGAGAGGGAGAAAGAGCTTGAGCGGCTTATAATCTTGGCCTAGTGTCGCTTGTAATATTTCTTGATTATCGATAAAAAGCTTGTTATTATTTCATACTTGTGTTCCTTCAATGCTTCCGCTATGACGACTCTGTGAACTTGTTATCTTCCTCTATGACGACTATCTGTGCGACTCTATGGCTTATCTACTTCTCCATCTATTTGGATCATGGCCTAGTACGGGCGTAGCTTGTGCTCGCACTGCATCACATTCTGACGGGAATGATCATCATGTGGGAACGCTGGTACGGTGATTCGCGCATAGAGGGGACGGCCGATCCTACGAGAGATTAGGGCATGACACACATACACACACACGGACACACAAATACAGACACATATACGACACACATATATAGAAACAGATACATAGATACACGGACAGATATCCACATTCTCTACACTAACCAGTATGACACAGACACAGGTAAACCCTAACCATATCTAACCCTATCTGACAAGACACAGACACAGACACATACACACATATATAGACACATACACAATACGACACATAGACACACCTATGTATGGGACATACTCACACTGACATGACATACACACGCAGACACGACACACCAACACAGATACATTTTTTTTTCCAAAATAGTGTTACATTTGTGTATTTTTGTATTTGTGTTGCATTTGGTTATATGTTTATGACGGGCCATGTTTGTCGGATTTGGTTATATATGTATTTGTGTTGCAAAATAGTTTAGGATGGCAAGTTGTTACTATGATCTTGCTTATGTTGGTAACTTATGTTCGCAACCTATCTTAAAAATATATATATACAATAGGCATGTAACCTATGTTCGTAACCTATCTTATATATATATATACATCTAGAATAAGTCTATAATAGTTGTGACTATGATCGTGCCTATGTTAGACACTCCGAAGTCAAGTGTCCATGTGAGCCATTCTCTAAAAACTAAATTTATATGACCCAAACACTAACACTTATAATTAGATATAATTTATTATGTATTACTAGTTACTGAATGTTCATGATGGTCGAAGTCGTGTTTCCTTAACCCATGACAGCTTAACTGTATCACATTTACTTACAAGGGGTTGAGTTTTCTTCTGGTACTTCTGGTGTCTTTACTAGGATGTTTAAATATTATGGAAGAAAGGCTCTTGATTATCTTTTATGTGCACACAGTTTTTTTGAATTTTTAACCATGGGAAGATTAAGTATTTTCTTGGGTGATCTTTATACCTAATTTTAGATCGATGTACTAGAATAAAGATGGTTGATAACCCTATGAACCATCTTTTGCTTGTACAGCGATCGAAAGTCAGGTAAAGATCAACCAAGAAAACACTTAACCCTATTATTGTTAAAAATTCACAAAGAATATCTTGTGCACAGAAAAGATAATCAAGAGCCTTTCTTTCATAACATTTGAATATCCTAGTAAAGATACCAGAAGTACACAAAGAAAACTCAACTCTTGTGAGTAAGTGTGCTGCAGTTATGCTGTCATGGGTTAAGGAAACCAGACTTCGACCATCTTGAACATTCAGTAACTAGTAATACATAATAACTTATATCTAATTATATCCCTAATATGTGTTGGTAATCATAAATCATGATACAGATAATAATGTGTCATTAATACAACCCTAACCCTAACACATGTGTTAACACGTTACTAAATATTACAACATTAGCGATATTTAGCAACGTCGCATTATGATATCGCTAACGTTTTTCATATTTTAGTCTACCCATAGGTGAGGGTAGATACTATGACATCAAGGTGTCATGCCCCAGTCCCAAAATACGTAGGACTAGGACACGTACATGCCAGCCGCATGGATATGGCAACTACAATATATGGAAACCAAAATTCACACGTACGCTGTGATATGAATATCAATCCACAAGTGGTATAAACATATGTCACAAGTCATAGGGTACAATCTAAATCTCATCCACGAAATCAAATATAAATAAATAACCAGTATCTACGAAACTAGATCTCAATAAGAAGCATCTAAGGATGATAGTTGGATGGAAACAAATCCACTACCAACTCGAATGGAAAAGTACAATACAATAAATATAATATAGGAATACCAGCTAACGACCATGGGCTCGAAGAGAAGACATCCTCGCAACACAAGTAATCATCCAAATCTGCGCTCCTGCAATTACTCAAGAACAGATACACCTGGCAGAGGACCAGGTCCTCAGAGGGACGTAACAAGATACAAAAAATATGAGCCAATTTGAATACAGTAAACATGCATATTATTTGAAAATAGATAAGTACACTGTACAGGACAATCTATATGAATGCAAATGAGGATAACTTTTTGACGTATGGGCAAGGATAGACTACTCGATCTAAGCCTCACAACTCACACACCCGTCAATGGACATCAGAAATCGACATACCTCTGGGGTAGCGACCAGCGCGACTCTACAGAAATCGACATACCTCTGGGTAGCGACCAGCGCGACACACGCCCGTAGTGTGAACTATATACTATGGTTTACCAGAGTGGTTAAAAGCCCATACGCCTAATGATTGTCCTCTATGATACTAAGTGTCATGTGTGTGTCAACATATCTAATATATAGTAATGACTGAAAGAAAACTACACATGCAAGAATAAACAGAAATGCAATAAATATAAAGAAATATAAATAGCATGTAAAAGTACTATAACAATTTGGCAAGGTATCTTGCCTGGGGTCCTGCTGCTGGTATGAATCAGAGTCCAAGTCACAGTCCAAATAGCCTATGTATTACAAATTTATCACGTCAAAAGATAATTTATTTTAATTTATTTAATTTTGGAATAATTACTCTAAAATCCTATTTTAATCTTATTATTCTTATTTTTATGTTAATTCCTAAATTTTGTCTAAAAAAACTAAATTTTATCAACTCGAGACTCATGGCACGCAAATCGAGGCGATATGTTGACCAAAAAGTCAACCGACACAAACTCAACTTTCATGCATAATTTCCTGTAGATTTTAGCGTCAAAAATATACTGGAATTTACGGTTCATCCGAATTCAAATTCATTTGGGAATTATGGCACATACAAATTTTGTATTGTGCACCGATGGTTAAATTCTAACCTAGAAGTTCTACAGAATTAACAGTATACAAATACTTCGAATTAAATTCTGGGAAAAATATATGTCGATGATCTCAATATTAGATTTCCGAAACTTTAAACGGTTCATGATTCTGATTCCTGGTTCTCCCAAAATTGTGAAAACATCGAAACACGTCTATTTTTGGATATATTGTGCTCTACGAATTTTCCAGAATTTAATATTAATAATTTCGAAAAAAAATTATATAATCAGAAATATAACCTCAATATCATTCTAACAAAAAAAATTAGGCCTCATTTGGAGTCCGGAGCTATGCGCAATGGCTTCTGGAAGATGAAGGAACCCTAGATGGCAATTCTCAAAAAATTGGCTCAAAGAAAACCCTAAAAATTAATAACTAAACTAATATATATATAGAGGAGAGAGAGTACAGCCGCGGCTCGGAGAGTGCCACGTGGCAGCCATCCGTGCATCCCCTCCCAGATCGAACGGTCAGACTTTCACGCGGCTCGGCTCAGCTGAGTTCGAGTCGAACTCTGACTCGGCTCGGCTCGAGGTCGGCTCGGCTCGGCTCGGCTCGGCTCGGCTCGGCTCGGCTCGGCTCGCACCCACTCAGCGGTCACTGACAGGCGGGCCTGGCACTGTTCACTGCTGGAGGCTGACAAGTGGGCCCCCTGTTTGATGACTGGGCAGAATTAATTACTTTTTGGGTTTTCTTTTACAGAAATTAGTTTTTAATTCAGTTTTTCATAATTAACTCAAAATAAATGCTAAAAATAATCAGAAAATTCCCAAAAAATTCTAGAAAATTCATTTTATTATTTAAAACCTAAAATAAAAGTTTGGGATATTTTTAATTAAGTTTGAACATAAAATAAATTCTTCAAAGTCCTAGAAAATTAGTGTTACTTGTTTTTAATTAACTAAAAATTATGAAAAAAATCCCAATAATCTAAAATAGCCTAAAAATAATTCTAATTAAATATTTATATAAGTAAATATACTAAAAAAAATTATTTTCTAATTAACTAAGAGAATGCTCTAAATAACTTCAACATCTATAATAAATATATAATAATATAAAATATACACAAAATACCTATTTTGGGTGAGGGAGTTTACATTCTACCCAACTTAAAATAATTTCATCCTCGAAATTAAAATAAGGCATAATTTGTTAAATCCTTCACATTCGTACATAAGGTACGTCAATCGCAATCTCTTCCAAAAATTTAAATAACAAAATATATTCAAATCTATCGCGATCACTTCAAAATTAAGATAACCACTGTTTAAATCAAAATTTAACCTGTCATAATCTCTTCTTGATTTTTAAATAATCAACATCCAAATCTAACTCAAGTCTATATGACATCCCACATCAAAATTTATATCACAATTTTCAACTATCATAATCTTCTCTAGACTTTGAACAATAAATAATTCTAATCAAATCTTATTCCTATTCTCAACTAAAGAATTTTGTACTCTTCAAATATTTAAACTTAATTTATATCCTCAATATTTCAAATAGGTGACCCAACAATCAAAATTAAACTTTTTTAATTCAAATCATCAAATTGTAAAATTTAAATCTAATTCACCAATTGTTCAAGTCTAAAATTCTATATTTATCCTCAAAATTTAAATCGATGATTCATCCTTCAATATTCAAAATTTAAATCATGTGCTCAAAGTATAAATATTGGGTCCTCAATATCAAGATTTTTAAAATTCATTAATCCTTATCATCTTTGTCATTCTTCTAAAATTCTCAAAATTAAAATGGCTTGAACCTCTCCCAATCTAATCTTACTCGATCACAATCTAAAAGAAATTTCTCTCGAATTGCCAATGCACTGCTACCAAACTTAGAATTTACCCCTCTATCACAGAAGGCTAATACTTTGAGAAAAATATTCCTTAATTTATATACTCATGTCATTCAATCCTCAAAACTTCAATGCCGATTATATCATATATGATATGTCCTTAATTACGAAAGAATAATCCTCAAGTATGTGATCGGCCTATGGGGTATATCTAGTACTCTCTGTGTATCAAACTTATACCAAGCACGAGGTTTCATCTTTCCGAAATAAGGGAAGACGGAGATCAATAATAAAGAGTTCAAGGGCGAGGTAATAGAATAGAAGTATCGGGATCAAGGTGTTTAAAGAATTCAAATAGGAATTGTCAAAGCAGTTATGGATTGAAGTCCTATTTTGGTAATGCCTATCCACATGCTCGAATCGGTACAGTTATGTAACGGACACGATATGCTCAGACATATCTAGAGGGCAAGTTCATTCAACTACTAATCACTAGATATTTTAATCCACGTAAAGTAGTTATACGAAGGGCAAACCAAGCGCACTATGGTTGATCAGACCGTAGTACACTGATTCTGAAATGTATTAATGTATGCATCCACTAATACATATATAGTGAACAAGCTTGATGAAAGAATAAGCTTGCAAAACTAGGCTATAATAGCGGCATAAGTCAAGGTGGTACAACAATTATAGGTACGCTAGATGATGATGAAAGGAGGTACAAGTCAATTCAAGTTCACAAAAAAACAGAATAAGCAATAATAATAAAGACTCTACAAATCTCTATAGTTATCATACTACCTCCTTGTCTATGTCGCTAGTCGACCAAATGGGGACAAGGACCTCTAAATTTTATTGTCTGAATAAACACTGTCGTCTTATGCTAGCATACAATTAAGGTCATTCAGTTACACTACCTCGATGGGTCAAGTGGACTATGTGATACTAGGTTGTGAGACATACTACCCAACTTAAAACAATTAAACTAGTACTGTGACAGTCCTAAGAGGATCCTACAAAAATAATCTTGCACATGTACATAGAACAAAAACTCTTATTAGGGTCTCCCATTGCATTATATAGGTCTTGGTCATCTTAAGCCTTAGTCATAGTGTTTATAGAACAAGTGTCAAAAGTAAGGATAGAAGAGTTACTAGCCTCAAGGGAAAATGGGATATAACTTATATTGAGGTGGGGTACAAGTTACGCGACTTAAAACTAAGGGGTAATCATTAGGTCATAATCTACCATAATAACTTAAACTGTCAAGTTCTAATTACCAATCACATAATTCAAAAATTTAAGACTAACAACCAAAATCCTAGCAAGTTATATATATCCTAAAATAGAATAAAATCACTTGGTCTATAATCAGAAGTGTCAGATGGCACGAGTTGAAAGAGGAAGAAAAGAAGAACGTAATTTTTAGTCGTCGCACAACTAGTGAACGTTAAGGTCGCAGAGGAACAACATATGAAATTAAAATAGGGGCTCTAGATAGCATCATGGTTTTCTAAGGGGGAGTGGTATGCTAGTTGCTATGTTCGAGGTATGATCAAGAAAAAAGTGTTAATTATATTCCTCTAGGCTTCCTAAGGTGCTGTCTACTAATAATAAGACAATGATCTAAGTTTTATAGTTCTCCAATACTATCCAATTATAAAGGTTAGGTTCAGTCCTAATGTTCAATATTGGTTCTCCATTGGTTCCTCAATACTAGGGTCAAACATTATGGTAAAACTTCTAACTATCTCTAGTAGTGTCTATACTACTCTCAAGTCTTCTTAATACATCAAGGGGTAATAGTATAATCAATCTAAAGATAAGGAATTCTAGGTTCACTAGATATTCTAAACTTAGTGGTGTGTCTATATTCTCGTTGTATTCTTAATAGGTGTGCTACTCTAATTATTATCCTAATAACATGGGTTCCTATATTCTAGCAGAAGGCTATATATACTCAAGGAACTTATTAGGGAAGTACAGGAATCAAGCAAGATACAACTATTCAGATAGAATGGATTGGAAGAAGAACGAATCATAGTCAATTGTGGATGAGATCCTATACTCTATTCCTAGGTGCAGGCTTGTTCGGTACAATAACGTAACCGAGACAATATACTCTCGACCTGCATGGACCACCACGAAAACATGTCACGCCCCAGTCCCAAAATACGTAGGACTAGGACACGTATATGCCAGCCGCATGGATATGGCAAATCCAATATATGGAAACCAAAATCCACACGTACGCTGTGATATGAATATCAATCCACAAGTGGTATAAATATATGTCATAAGTCATAGGGTACAATCTAAATCTCATCCACGAAATCAAATATAAATGAATAACCATTATCTATGAAACTAGATCTCAATAAGAAGCATCTAAGGATGATAGTTGGATGGAAACAAATCCACTACCAACTCGAATGGAAAAGTACAACACAATAAATATAATATAGGAATACCAGCTAACGACCATGGGCTCAAAGAGAAGACATCCTCGCAACACAAGTAATCATCCAAATCTACGCTCCTGCAATTACTCAAGAACAGATACACCTGGCAGAGGACCAGGTCCTCAGAGGGACGTAACAAGATACAGAAAATACGAGCTAATTTGAATACAGTAAACATGCATATTATTTGAAAATAGATAAGTACGCTGTACAGGACAATCTATATGAATGCAAATGAGGACAACTTTTCGACGTATGGGCAAGGGTAGGCTACTCGATCTAAGCCTCACAACTCACACACCCGTCAATGGACATCAAAAATCGACATACCTCTGGGGTAGCGACCAGCGCGACTCTACAGAAATCGACATACATCTGGGGTAGCGACCAACGCGACACACGCCCGTAGTGTGAACTATATACTACGGTTTACCAGAGTGGTTAAAAGCCCATACGCCTAATGATTGTCCTCTATGATACTAAGTGTCATGTGTGTGTCAAAATATCTAATATATAGTAATGACTGAAAAAATTACACATGCAAGAATAAACAGAAATACAATAAATATAAAGAAATATAAATAGCACGTAAAAGTACTATAATAATTTGATAAGGTATCTTGCCTGGGGTCCTGCTGCTGGTATGAATCAGAGTCCAAGTCACAGTCCAAATAGCCTATGTATTACAAATTTATCACGTCAAAAGATAATTTATTTTAATTTTTTTAATTCTGGAATAATTACTCTAAAATCCTATTTTAATCTTATTATTCTTATTTTTATGTTAATTCCTAATTTTGTCCAAAGAAACTAAATTTTATCAACTCGAAACTCATGGCACGCAAATCGAGGCAATCTGTTGACCGAAAAGTCAACCGACACAAACTCAACTTTCATGCATGATTTCCTGTAGAGTTCAGCATCAAAAACATACTGGAATTTACGGTTCGTCCGAATTCAAATTCGTTTGGGAATTATGGCACATACAAATTTTGTATTGTGCACCGATGGTTAAATTTTAACCTAGAAGTTCTACAGAAATAACAGTATGTAAATACTTTGAATTAAATTCTGAGAAAATATATGTCGATGATCTCGACATTAGCTTTCCGAAACATTAAACGGTTCATGATTCTGATACCTGGTTTTCCCGGAATCGCGAAAACATCGAAACACGTCTATTTTCGGACATGCTGTGCTCTACGAATTTTCCAGAATTTAATATTAATAATTTCGAAAAAAAATTTATATAATCAGAAATATAACCTCAATATCATTCTAAACAAAAAAAACTAGGCCTCGTTTGGAGTCCGGAGCTATGCGCAATGGCTTCTGGAAGATGAAGGAACCCTAGATGGCAATTCTCCAAAAATCGGCTCAAAGAAAACCCTAAAAATTAATAACTAAACTAATATATATATAGAGGAGAGAGAGTGCAGCCGCGGCTCGGAGAGCACCACGTGGCAGCCATCCGTGCATCCCCGCCCAGATCGAACGGTCAGACTTTCACGCGGCTCGGCTCAGTTGAGTCCGAGTCGAACTCTGACTCGGCTCGGCTCGGCTCGCACCCACTCAGCGATCACTAACAGGCGGGCCCGACACTGTTCACTGCTGGAGGCTGACAAGTGGGCCCCCTGTTTGCTGACTGGGCAGAATTAATTACTTTTTGGGTTTTCTTTTTCAGAAATTAGTTTTTAATTCAGTTTTTCATAATTAACTCAAAATAAATGCTAAAAATAATCAGAAAATTCCTAAAAAATTCTAGAAAATATATTTTATTATTTAAAATCTAAAATAAAAGTTTGGGATATTTTTAATTAAGTTTGAACATAAAATAAATTTTTCAAAGTCCTAAAAAATTAGTGTTACTAGTTTTTAATTAACTAAAAATTATGAAAAAAATCCCAATAATCTAAAATAGCCTAAAAATAATTCTAATTAAATATTTATATAAGTAAATATACTAAAAAAATTATTTTCTAATTAACTAAGAGAATGCTCTAAATAAGTTTAACATCTATAATAAATATATAATAATATAAAATATACACAAAATACCTATTTTGGGTGAGGGAGTTTACATTCTACCCAACTTAAAATAATTTCATCCTCGAAATTAAAATAAGGCATAATTTGTTAAATCCTTCACATTCGTACATAAGGTACGTCAATCGCAATCTCTTCCAAAAATTTAAATAACAAAATCTATTCAAATCTATTGCGATCACTTCAAAATTAAGATAACCACTGTTTAAATCAAAATTTAACCTGTCGTAATCTCTTCTTGATTTTTAAATAATCAACATCCAAATCTAACTCAAGTCTATATGACATCCTACATCAAAATTTATATCATAATTTCCAACTATCATAATCTTCTCTAGACTTTGAACAATAAACAATTCTAATCAAATCTTATTCCTATTCTCAACTTAAGAATTTTGTACTCTTCAAATATTTAAACTCAATTTACATCCTCAATATTTCAAATAGGTGACCCAACAATCAAAATTAAACTTTTTTAATTCAAATCATCAAATTGTAAAATTTAAATCTAATTCACCAATTGTTCAAGTCTAAAATTCTATATTTATCCTTAAAATTTAAATCGATGATTCATCCTTCAATATTCAAAATTTAAATCATGTGCTCAAAGTATAAATATTGGGTCCTCAATATCAAGATTTTTAAAATTTATTAATCCTCATCATCTTAGTCATTCTTCTAAAATTCTCAAAATTAAAATGGCTTGAACCTCTCACAATCTAATCTTACTCGATCACAATCTAAAAGAAATTTCTCTCGAGTTGCCAATGCACTGCTACCTAACTTAGAATTTACCCCTCTATCACAGAAGACTAATACTTTAAGAAAAATATTCCTTAATTTATTTACTCATGTCATTCAATCCTCAAAACTTCAACGCCGATTATATCATATATGATATGTCCTTAATTACGAAAGAATAATCCTCAAGTATGTGATAGGCCTATGGGGTATATCTAGTACTCTCTGTGTATCAAACTTATACCAAGCACGAGGTTTCGTCTTTCCGAAATAAGGGAAGACGGAGATCAATAATAAAGAGTTCAAGGGCGAGGTAATAGAATAGAAGTATCGGGATCAAGGCGTTTAAAGAATTCAAAAGGAATTGTCAAAGCAGTTGTGGATTGAAGTCCTATATTGGTAATGCCTATCCACATGCTCGCATCGGTACAGTTATGTAACGGATACGATATGCTCAGACATATCTAGAGGGCAAGTTCATTCATTTACTAATTACTAGATATTTCAATCCACGTAAAGTAGTTATACGAAGGGCAAACCAAGCGCACTATGGTTGATCAGACCGTAGTACACTTATTCTGAAATATATTAATGTATGCATCCACTAATACATATATAGTGAACAAGCTTGATGAAAGAATAAGCTTGCAAAACTAGGCTATAATAGCGGCATAAGTCAAGGTGGTACAACAATTATAGGTACGCTAGATGATGATGAAAGGAGGTACAAGTCAATTCAAGTTCACAAAAAAAAAACAGAATAAGCAATAATAATAAAGACTCTACAAATCTCTATAGTTATCATACCACCTCCTTGTCTATGTCGCTAGTCGACCAAATGGGGACAAGGACCTCTAAATTCTATTGTCTGAATAAACACTGTCGTCTTATGCTAGCATACAATTAAGGTCATTCAGTTACACTACCTCGATGGGTCAAGTGGACTATGTGATACTAGGTTGTGAGACATACTACCCAACTTAAAACAATTAAACTAGTACTGTGACAGTCCTAAGAGGATCCTACAAAAATAATCTTGCACATATACATAGAACAGAAACTCTTATTAGGGTCTCCCATTGCATTATATAGGTCATGGTCATCTTAAGCCTTAGTCATAGTGTTTATAGAAAAAGTGTCAATAGTAAGGATAGAAGAGTTACTAGCCTCAAGGGAAAATGGGATATAACTTATATTGAGGTGGGGTACAAGTTACGCGACTTAAAACTAAGGGGTAATCATTAGGTCATAATCTACCATAATAACTTAAACTGTCAAGTTCTAATTACCAATCACATAATTCAAAAATTTAAGACTAACAACCAAAATCCTAGCAAGTTATATATATCCTAAAATAGAATAAAATCACTTGGTCTATAATCAGAAGTGTCAGATGGCACGAGTTGAAAGAGGAAGAAAAGAAGAACGTAATTTTTAGTCGTCGCACAACTAGTGAACGTTAAGGTCGCAGAGGAACAACATATGAAATTAAAATAGGGGCTCTAGATAGCATCATGGTTTTCTAAGGGGGAGTGGTATGCTAGTTGCTATGTTCGAGGTATGATCAAGAAAAAAGTGTTAATTATATTCCTCTAGGCTTCCTAAGGTGCTGTCTACTAATAATAAGACAATGATCTAAGTTTTATAGTTCTCCAATACTATCCAATTATAAAGGTTAGGTTCAGTCCTAATGTTCAATATTGGTTCTCCATTGGTTCCTCAATACTAGGGTCAAACATTATGGTAAAACTTCTAACTATCTCTAGTAGTGTCTATACTACTCTCAAGTCTTCTTAATACATCAAGGGGTAATGGTATAATCAATCTAAAGATAAGGAATTCTAGGTTCACTAGATATTCTAAACTTAGTGGTGTGTCTATATTCTCGTTGTATTCTTAATAGGTGTGCTACTCTAATTATCATCCTAATAACATGGGTTCCTATATTCTAGCAGAAGGCTATATATACTCAAGGAACTTATTAGGGAAGTACAGGAATCAAGCAAGATACAACTATTCAGATAGAATAGATTGGAAGGAGAGCGAATCATAGTCAATTGTGGATGAGATCCTATACTCTATTCCTAGGTGCAGGCTTGTTCGGTACAATAACGTAACCGAGACAATATACTCTCGACCTACATGGACCACCACGAAAACATGTCACGCCCGAGTCCCAAAATATGTAAGACTAGGACACGTACATGCCAGCCGCATGGATATGGCAACTCCAATATATGGAAACCAAAATCCACACGTACGCTGTGATATAAATATCAATCCACAAGTGGTATAAACATATGTCACAAGTCATAGGGTACAATCTAAATCTCATCCACGAAATCAAATATAAATGAATAACCATTATCTATGAAACTAGATCTCAATAAGAAGCATCTAAGGATGATAGTTGGATAGAAACAAATCCACTACCAACTCGAATGGAAAAGTATAACACAATAAATATAATATAGAAATACCAGCTAACAACCATGGGCTCAAAGAGAAGACATCCTCGCAACACAAGTAATCATCCAAATCTACGCTCCTGCAATTACTCAAGAACAGATACACCTGGCAGAGGACCAGGTCCTCAGAGGGACGTAACAAGATACAGAAAATATGAGCCAATTTGAATACAGTAAACATGCATATTATTTAAAAATAGATAAGTACGCTGTACAGGACAATCTATATGAATGCAAATGAGGACAACTTTTCGACGTATGGGCAAGGGTAGGCTACTCGATCTAAGCCTCAGAACTCACACACCCGTCAATGGACATCAGAAATCGACATACCTCTGGGGTAGCGACCAGCGCGACTCTACAGAAATCGACATACCTCTGGGGTAGCGACCAGCGCGACACACGCCCATAGTGTGAACTATATACTACAGTTTATCAGAGTGGTTAAAAGCCTATACGCCTAATGATTGTCCTCTATGAAACTAAGTGTCATGTGTGTGTCAAAATATCTAATATATAGTAATGACTGAAAGAAAACTACACATGCAAGAATAAACAGAAATATAATAAATATAAAGAAATATAAATAGCATGTAAAAGTACTATAATAATTTGACAAGGTATCTTGCCTGGGGTCCTGCTGCTGGTATGAATCAGAGTCCAAGTCACAGTCCAAATAGCCTATGTATTACAAATTTATCACGTCAAAAGATAATTTATTTTAATTTTTTTAATTCTGGAATAATTACTCTAAAATCCTATTTTAATCTTATTATTCTTATTTTTATGTTAATTCCTAATTTTGTCCAAAGAAACTAAATTTTATCAACTCGAAACTCATGGCACACAAATCGAGGCAATCTGTTGACCGAAAAGTCAACCGACACAAACTCAACTTTCATGCATGATTTCCTGTAGAGTTCAGCATAAAAAATATACTAGAATTTACGGTTCGTCCGAATTCAAATTCGTTTGGGAATTATGGCACATACAAATTTTGTATTGTGCACCGATGATTAAATTTTAACTTAGAAGTTCTACAGAAATAACAGTATGTAAATACTTTGAATTAAATTCTAAGAAAATATATGTCGATGATCTCGACATTAGCTTTCCGAAACATTAAACGGTTCATGATTCTGATACCTGGTTCTCCCGGAATCGCGAAAACATCGAAACACGTCTATTTTTGGACATGCTGTGCTCTACGAATTTTCCAAAATTTAATATTAATAATTTCGAAAAAAATTTATATAATCAGAAATATAACCTCAATATCGTTCTAAACAAAAAAAACTAGGCCTCGTTTGGAGTCCGGAGCTATGCGCAATGGCTTCTGGAAGATGAAGGAACCCTAGATGGCAATTCTCCAAAAATCGGCTCAAAGAAAATCCTAAAAATTAATAACTAAACTAATATATATATAGAGGAGAGAGAGTGCAGCCGCGGCTCGGAGAGCACCACGTGGCAGCCATCCGTGCATCCCCGCCCAGATCGAACGGTTAGACTTTCACGCGGCTCGGCTCGAGGTCGGCTCGGCTCGGCTCGCACCCACTCAACGATCACTGACAGGCGGGCCCGGCACTGTTCACTGCTGGAGGCTGGCAAGTGGGCCCCCTGTTTGCTGACTGGGCAGAATTTATTACTTTTTGGGTTTTCTTTTTCAGAAATTAGTTTTTAATTCAGTTTTTCATAATTAACTCAAAATAAATGCTAAAAATAATCAGAAAATTCCCAAAAAATTCTAGAAAATATATTTTATTATTTAAAACCTAAAATAAAAGTTTGGGATGTTTTTAATTAAGTTTGAACATAAAATAAATTCTTCAAAGTCTTAGAAAATTAGTGTTACTAGTTTTTAATTAACTAAAAATTATGAAAAAATCCCAATAATCTAAAATAGCCTAAAAATAATTCTAATTAAATATTTATATAAGTAAATATACTAAAACAAATTATTTTCTAATTAACAAAGAGAATGCTCTAAATAACTTCAACATCTATAATAAATATATAATAATATAAAATATACACAAAATACCTATTTTGGGTGAGGGAGTTTACACAAGGTAAGGGTTGTTGTCAAGGCAAGAGTCATGATACTGGGTAAAATACGTATAAGGGTATATATATACAAGTAATATGTGATAGATACCTACTAGTAGTGGTAAGCCCGAAGTCAAGTGTCCATGCTAGCACTTCTCTGAAAAGTAAATTTATATATGTAATCCTTATTGAGGCTTTTTGAGTTCTATCAATTTTTGAAAAATCGTAGAAAAAATAAAGAACATGACAAAGTGTCCATGTTAAGGTTTTCAAAAATCTGGTATAACTCTAAAATCCTCAAAAAGGCTTATAGATACAAATTTACTTTTCATAGAAAGGCTAATAATGAACACGTGACAACACCTATTTAATAGGGTTTGAAATCAGAGTTGTCCACAAGTCTACTATTTTTCGGATAGTCACAAATTATTAAATGGATACTCATGAACCACGATATGTATACTCACACATCAAAACTCGAATACTCATGCATCAATAGGAGTTGTTACTTTGATTAACATGTGTATCCATCTTTGCATCCATTTAAATAATATATTTGAATGATGTCTATTCATCTTTGCAAAAGTATCTAAAAATAGATCTGAATTACTACATGTGTCATCGTTCATAGATGTACAACCGTCATCCTGATAACATGTGTGGTATGCGGGATGAATTCATACAGGGGGTAGAACAAGGCAATGGTAGATGTATTTTAAATTTTTGCTCGATATATTTTAAGCTGCATGTTGCTACTAATATAACAATAAATCTGAGAAACAATGACGTATATCAAGAATCTAATGATGCAATACTGAAAGTATTCAATGCTTTCGGTAAGCCTTCGGACAAAATAATGAAGAGATATCTGAATGACGATGAGCTAAGGGCTGCTCAGTTGTATATATTACTTAACTACGACGAGGATGAAGTGGATCAGCTAGAGGGATAAGTAATTAATATATCAGCATTTAAGTCATCTTAATGTAATAGTATACGCTAATATTGGTACACTAATCGGGAGATATTTTTTATTTTTTACCATATTTAATGATGAGGTGAGGTCGATGAGACAATTCTTAACAGATGAAGAAGTAGAACAAGAAATGAGTCTTCATTTTTCTTCTTGGTTGAGTGAATATGTAAGGATCTTTTTATGTATGCACTTGCATAATAATTAAGAAAATATTGAACTTACTATCGTTTTCTTGATATTTAGGTCGATCGTCCCCACACAACACTCGGGAATAAGTCTATTAGAACTCTAGCCAAGGGACCAATTTATGCCATCAAAATTTGGCCAAGATACTATATGAATGGGTTTAGGTTCAAGTCAACAAAAGCCCCGATAAGAGACAACTTCTTGGATCTAGATTCTACAAAAAATAGTTGTATGTGTATCAGATCTTCGAGCTATAAAGATGTCGATCCAGGAAATAATTTCTATGACGTCTTACGAAAGATTGTGGAGTTGACATATAATTATGGAACAGATCCTGCTAAGATTGTATTATTCAGGTGTGATTGGTTCGATCTGATCCAAGTTCAAGGTTAGAAATAGACAAGCATGGTCTTATGGATATAAACTACCGGCATCGATATCAAGGCTACGAACCATTTATCATATCAAGTCAGGCTCAGCTCATGTACTTCACAACTTATCCTAAATAGAGAACAATAATATCTGACTGGTGGGCAGTATGCAAGATGAAAGCTAGAAATACCTTTAACATTAATAAAATACCTTATAAGGAGGTTGAGCTACCTATTGTAACAAATATTGTAGTCGTTGACTCAACCGAAGTTCCTTATTATATGTCTAATCGTGTAGAAGAGGTAGAATTATTCAAAGAGAACGATGAAGTAGATGAAAGTGAATATGAGAAAGAGGAAGAGAAAGACAAGAAAAACGAAGAAGATGAATTTTTAGAAGACGATTAAAAATAAAATAAAACCATTTAGAACTCTAGCCATGTACTGTATTAATATGGAATGTAATATCTACTTTTACGGTATGGATACATATATTTATATCTATTATCAATTATATTATTTATTTTCATCTATCTTACCAGATGGCACCCATGACACGAGCATGTGCACGTCGCTTGAGAGAGGCACTGCCTACTGTTAAAGAGAAAGTGGTACCTCCTACTGTTAAGAAAGAAGTGAACTTTAAGGATGAAGTGGCACCTCCCAATGTTAAGTAGGAATCAACTATTAAGGAGGAAGTGACATCTTCTACTATTAAGGAGGAAGTGGTACCTCCTACTATTGGGCTGACACCAGCTCAGAAGGGGAGTTCCAGTCACCTAGCACCTATAGCGGAGATTGATCACCTAGATGCTGCTTATACGGAGTATCTAAGGGTCTGTGTTCTATCCCAGCATATTGGAATTTTTTGAGATATTGAGAAATTGGATTAGACTTATGGTGTGACTATGATACTTTTATTATGCTAATTGTATGACTGTAACACTTTTATATTATGCTTATTGTGTGATTGTGCTATTTTTATATTGTGCTCATTGTGCTAATGTGATATTTCATACACTTTGGTGATATTTCGTACCCAAAAAATTCAACGGAGTGTCTGGGTCTGTCTATTTTTATGAATTATTTTAAGTCTGTGTATTTGTTTTATCATCATATGTTATTATCAGGTATAGAAGGACAACGCGGATCATTCGGAGGTAGATCCTCTAGATGGAGTGCTCCTCCGGTACCGACTAATGGTTTTAGATCCTCCTCATAGAGTTTTTTAGTGTACCGACCAGTTATATATCTAACTCCGTCGACGGTACGTGACAGTACTCCTGGGACGAATAGTTCTAGGCCTAAGACTACTCCCCTGTCTAGCCTTCCTCCTACTGACAGCACCATGGAGACCGGGGACCAGATGATGGAGGTTGAGTCGACTCTGTCTGCGCATGATTAGAGCGATCCTCCATGCGCACCTCCGGATGAGATAAGGATGGAGATTTGGAGGGACGGTCCTATCAAGTAAGTTAATTAGTTAATATTTTCCAAATAATTATATCTATATATTCATGAATTTAATTATCATTATAAAGATATCGTCCCACGGTGGTACAGAGAACACTGGGGAAATTTTTGAGGCAAAACTATGGTGGGCCTTGGATCAACTACTCAGATGCTCCTGAAGATAGAAAGGCATTCTGGTTTGCCCACTTCAAGATAAAAAAATATTTACTTTTAATATCAATAATTATTTATGCATATTATATAACTCTCAATTTTAGCTTTTGTAGAAAACCTATTTCTATCCACCACACCGGACTGAGAAGATCGAGGAGCAATTTTCTGCCCTTGTCGCCAATCTGATCTGTGATGAGATCAACGACCAAAAGGATCATGATCGCTCTGGAAAACCGATCCAGGTTGGATCACGCATGAGCAGTGGACTATGATGAAGGCGAGATTTGACGACTCAAGTACAAGGAAAGGTCGAAGAATGCGAAGGCGGCTAGGTCAAAGGCTGAAAAGTGGTGTGGTGGCTCAATTTCCATAACAAAATATTTTTGTCGTCTGGTATCTATTATATTGAATATATATTATTTAATAAAATAAGGATAAGATATTTAATTTTAATAACAAACAATATAATTTTTAACAGGTACAAAGGGTTAGGACGCCAACATGGTGACCGTCTTCCTGGCTACCCATCGGAATGGCGAAAAGCTCATCGATGAGAAGGCCACACAGACCTGTGTATGTTTTACTACCCTGTGTTAGTTTAAATATAACTTAGAAAATATATAAATAGATATCTACATAGTTAGTAATAAGTACCATAGACGTTAGCAACCACTTTTCTAGCATGTTTATCTTAAACTACGTTTGCGGGCGACTGCTAGTGCACCCACAGAGGGAGGGGCTGGTACTTTCTCGCAGCCATCTACAGCTCCATTGGCGGACGAGCTCTGGATGACCGTCGTTTATGGTCTTCAGAAGGGTACATACTATGGTACGAGATCCTATGGCGCCTTTGTTGTGACGTAGTCATCCACGGCCTCCTCTTTCTATGTACATTCTTCGTAGCCTTCGCAGCTTAGGAGAGAGTTGACCTTCATATTGCTGATCTGTGTGGCGAGTTGTTAAGGAGGATTATGGAGCGGCCATAGCCAGCACCGCAAACAAACGATGCCATGATCACACATTTTGATTCCCTCGAACATAGCCTTCTGGAGCTTAGGACTCTGAACTAGACGACAGAGCACAGCCTTATGGAGCTCAGGACTATGAGCCAGATGACAGAGCATAGCTTGGCAACTCTTGCCGCGTCTACAGAACCCAGACAAACGGAGTTGGAGGGGTCATATACGACCATGAGCGACTCACTTGCGAGGATACATGCGGTGCAGGATTTGTTGAGTCGGTCGGTGGCGGAGAACACTTTGAGGGTGGTATCTGCCATGTATTCAACACCGACTCCATCGATTCCATTGCTTCCTTTATCGAGACCGGTGATGCTTTCTCAGGAGCAGTATGGTTTTCTCTTATCCCAGATGCACAGCAGCGTTCCTCCTCCTCCAAATCCTCAGTCGTTCTTATTTGGATATTTTTAGAATGTTTGTGTGTATTGGCCCATTCTTAGGTCTTTGATGTACTTATTTTATACTTTTCCCATGGATCATTTGGATGAGACGGATGTGACAATATTTTAGATTCATGTATTTATTTGTTGGGACATTCCTGCGTGTTTCGATATTCTTGACATGTTTGTGTATGTATTGGTATTTAATGTTCCATTGAGGGATTCGGCGAAGCCAGAGAATTTAGTGGAGGGTTAGACCGGGTCTATTTATATAAACTGTGATTTTATAACTACATGCAGACTTTTGTTGGAAAATATTTTTTGAAACTGCATGCTTTTTTGTGGGTTTTTTAAAATTTAGCGACGTTCTGCGATATTTAATGACGTCTACCGACGTGATAGTACGTCGCTAACCTGTGTTAAATATCTCTACACATCGTTAACCTATGTCAAAATGTCACTATACGTCGCTAAAGTGTAGACATGGCTAGTAATGTCAGCATTGATGTAGCAAAACATTGCTAGTAATATCATTGATTTAGCAACGTTACGCGATAATATGCACTGTCGCTGATACACTGACGTCGTGTCGCTGAACGTCGCTAATAACAAAATAATCGACGATGTGGATGCGTCCCTAAAGCGATGAATAACGACAAATTTGTTGTTAAGGACCATGGATTAAGCGAAATACCAAATTGTCACAAATTACGTTGCAAATTTTTTAGTGATATTTTTTTACTTATTAGTGATAATTTTTTGCGTTATTATTTTGTACTATTTTGGTAGTGCCTTGCCTTTGAGCCATTGTAAGTTCTATTTCAATATCAGTATCAATAAAGATAATCCTTCTTTTATATATCTTTGTCAAATTCAACTTTTTTGCTTGGGGACTTCTATGTGACGATTATGTTACTTAGTTGCTCCATCGATCGTTTTGGTGCTTGCATTGCACAAGCTCAATTTGGGCTTGTGTGGCATTACGTCCAGAGAGGACGTTCGGTTCTGTGGAACCAAGACATAATATTTTGGTATCAAAGCATGGCTTTACGTCCTTCGTCCCTTATCAATTATCTTTAGGTTCAAGTTGTATTCGTAATCGATGTCATTGACGCTCTCCCTCAATGTCTAGCTGGATGTTCCATATAATATCTAGATATTTTATGAATCTTATATGGGTATTTTGTTCACCAGGAATAGCTTGCAAAAGGCCTTATTGGATGAGTCATGATAGGAATTACATATTTAGACATGTGGTTTTAGCAGTTTGTGTGCAGAATCAAAATATTTTTAAACGAGGATAAGTTAGACTTGACTCATTAGATTTTGAATGGATATCGATAGAAGTGTTGTCAGAAGTTGATATTATTGATACGAATATAGAGGATTGTCGACATCGCATAATGAATACTCTTGTAAAAGTTGAACGAACTTTTGTTATTGATTGGGAATTGACCAATAGTATAAAAGAGTCTCTAATACGTAGAGTCTAAGTAAAATAAAAAAGAATATGGACAAGTGACGATGGAGATCGAGCACTGCAGTGGCTTCTTTACTCCATTGATGATCAGGGACCAAGGAGGTTGACGAGGCTTCGGACGGTGGTTCTTTCTTCTTCTCTTCTCTCTCTCTCTCTCTCTCTCTCTCTCTCTATATATATATATATATATATATATATATATATATATATCTTTTCTTTCTAGTCCTTTTTTGCATATGGAAAATGCTCACTATTTATAGCCTTAAGAAGGCTTTATGTAGGAGCATACATGCGCAGATTGCATATTGGCGCATATCCTCTTGCCGGCACATGTTATGTTAAGGCTGCAACATGGCAAGTCAATATCTGGGTCGCTAATGCCCATAATACTCGTGACACGTGTCATGCCCTAATTTAATGATTATGATTGCACTTTGGGAACACTATCACTTGGCACATGGAGATCACTGGGGGATAGTAGTGTCGCATGGCACTGCTAGTACATGGAAATACTGGGGAAGTAGTGGCTCATGGAACTGCTGGCACATGGAATACCGTAGAAATAGGGGCACATGGCACTGCTGGCACATGGAACACTGCTTATGGAGCAGTTTGCACATGGCCCTAGATTACTTTGACGTATGGGTCTTGATTACTATGATGCATGAATCTTGATTACTGTTGGTACATGGTAGAGATTTTTTATACATCTATAAGACCCCCTTCAAAGTTTATAAACTAAAAATTTGTAAGTTTTAAGTTTGGAATACTTTGAACAGAAGCATGCAGTATATAGGCGCATGGGGGTCGCTACGACGTATGTATGACACTACTCCTGCTTGGCATATTTAGATATTTGTTGCATCGGATGTAGCCTTATTGTTGACAGGGTACCAAGTCAGCGTATTGACTTCAATTAACGGTCAGGTTCATCCCGCAGTTTAGGCGCCTAGCAATTTGTGCCCCATTAATGGCTCTCTTGCTATAAATAGAGGGCTAGGAGAGAGAAAGAATAGTGCTTCTCTTCTTCGCTTGACATCTCTTTAAAGGCCGAGTATGGGAAGATCGGTCGAGCAGTTCGTCGATCCCCTTCGTCTGTTGGTCCATAACCCAACTTTCGTCGGTGGAGGTAAGGAGCAAAACTTGTGCCTTCCATTCTTGAGTCACTTGGATATTTCGGCACTATCTGTTTGCATGGGCAAAAAATTGCCCGTTCATGCGCAGGTACTTCCTTTTGGCTTAACGTGTATGGTCTTTGCCGAAGGGATTCGACCAAAAGATGGAAAGATGACGATAGTTCTCCCTCGATGGCATGGGTGACACTATCTTTGGACACTCATCTGAGATATGCGCTGAGAAATTATGCGCGACCACGCTGCATGAGTGCATTCACCTCTGTACTGTGGCAGTCATGTGTATATATACTGGACTTGGCGCCCATGCGCATCTCGTTCGAGCGCATAGATGGCTAGGTTAATATGAATCACGAGGGGCTCATGCTCTTACGGATGCACGCCTCCTGATCTTTGTCTTCTTTTCCACATATTCTGACTTTGTGTGTGCTCACCTTGTAGGGGCTGCCTTAGATAGCTTGAGTCCTAATAGAGCATAGAAGGATATCATAGTTATTATTGTTCATGATGAATAAATACGTTACACGGAGGATTGTCTGCGATCTTCCATCCTAGTTCACTCTAGCTATTCCCCATATGCGGCCAGGACGTGTTGGCTGGATCTCGGGTCGGATCCTAGTGGCACATCAGCGTGGAAGATATAGGGCTAGTTATCCCAACCAGAATTTTTAGTTGCATCCTTTCACACAATAGAGTTGGGCCTGTAGACTTGGATATATTTTGTAAGCATCATTGCTATCCATCAGTATGGATTCTTTTCTCGCATTGAGGAGTTTTGTAAAAGTTATGACCCAGCATGCATTCAGCTGCCGGCTTTATACGTGTTGGTACCAGAAATACCACAGAGGGGTCTCCTTCTTTTCAAATATACCCATGATCTTGAATATTAATAAAAAATTCTTAAATGTAATATACTTCTATTTGTACTCATGATCTTAAATATTAATAAAAATGTTGCATTCTTTCCTGTTTAGAACTTATCATGCTGCTGTGGTATCGTGGCCATAAGTATTATACCATAGGTAATATAGACGTAGCATAACATCATAACGGCGATAACACGAAGCCTTATCAGAGGTAGCTTGAACGTGATAGGTTTTTTATTAAGAAAATTTGGTGGAGACATCATCTATGATGGTAAAGATACTTTAGTGTGGAACCGATAGTCAAGTAAATTTGTTTGTAGCTGAGTACGATCGTTATCAAGTATTTTGTGGAGAAAAAAGACAACGAGTCAGAGATAATATGAACATGACTGCTTTCTTTTACCGGAGAACATGGGCAACTCATAGTTATGAGGTAATGTGGACATGAACTACTTATTTTGTAAAAAAAATTGTAGAGATAATAATAAAAGGGACAAGTTAGAGGTAGTGTGGACGTTACTGCCTTCTTTTGATAGAAAGAATGGCTTATAGTTCAGAGGTGATGTGGATGTGAACTATTTTTCTTAGAGAAGTTTTATGGATCTGTTATCCATTGCGTACTCGGGACTCCCGAGTACGGATAACAAATTTGTCTACATTCTACGGATTAGCTGGGGAGGACATCAGTCGTGAATACTACACTTTTATGCCCCTTTGCTAGGGATAGAAATGACACATGTCATTCCCATTCTTTTTTCTTTTTTTTTCTTTTTTTTGCCCTAACTCAGGCATAGTATTTCTTTAGAAACTTGTCGTTGATTGGCATTATGAGCAAGTCACAATTGGGCTTAGCGAGCATGTATACGCCGCTGGAGTAGAATGTTTCCTCTACAAAGGGACCCTCCCACTTGGGTTGGAATTTTTTTGCTTTCTTATGGGTCATGATCATTGGTCGTCTCACAGTTAAGACGAGATTACCAACCTGGAATATCCTTTGCTTCATCTTTTTGTTAAAGGCCCCAGAGAGTCATAATTGTTATAGCTCAATTCGTTGTTGAGCCAATAGGCATTTTTCATCAAGTATCTCCAACTCTTATAGACATTGACAATAGTTGTCTTCGACGGTTAGCTGGTGGGTAAGGGCTACCTGGAGAGAAGGAATTTGGGTCTCTAAAGGAAGTACATCTTTGCTTCCGTAAATAAAGGAGAATGGCGTGCTGCCAGTCGGGGTTTGGACCGTTGTACGATAGGCCCATAGACATTCACACAGCTTCTTATTCCAGTCACATTTGTTAGTTAAAATAAACTTTTTGAGTAGTTTGATCTTGGTTTTGTAGAATGCTTCTTCTAATCCATTTTTTGTTGGATTGTAGATGGTTGAAGCTATATTTTGGATTCAGTTTTTATCGTAAAACTGGAAGAAACAGTGGGTTACAAACTATGGACCATTGTCATGAATAATCCTGTGAGGCAAGACAAAGCGATAGATGACGTGATGTTTAAGAAAACTGATCATGTTGTATGTTTTTACTTCTGCAAGCGGAATGGCTTCCGCCGATTTGGAGAAGTAGTCTGTAATAGCAAGATGAATAGGTACCCCTTGGACGAAGGTGGACTGATCGGTCCTATGACGTCCATACCCCAGGCTTCGAATGGACAAGACACAATCGTAGGGTGTAGAAATTCTGAGGGTTGGTGAATAAAGTCGGCATGAATTTAACACATCCTGTACATTTTTGCATAATTGACGCCATCTGCTACCATCGTTGGACAATAATAGCTCATGCGTTGGAGGCAATCTTGAATATTTGGACCGGATTGGTGAGCACCACAAATACCGTCATGATCTTTGTGGAGAGATTGCTTTGTGTCTACTCTGATAGGCATCATAGTAGGAGCCCGTTATAGGAACTACGGTACAGCATCATAGTGGCAGTATCATAGTCAAACCAGAGGGAACATCTTCTAACAGAAGTTGCCTCCTTAGGGTCATTTGGAAGGATTCCATAAACAATATAGTCCATAAATAGGAGCCACCAATAATTTTCATTGGCATCTGTGTCCACAGAGTGGCTGAGACTTAATCTCAAGTTATTTCTTGGGCAGACCAGCTCTTGATCCACTAATGTGACCAGTAGGTAAGTTTTGATTGGAGTTGATAAAGAAGTAGCAAGGCCAACGAGTGCATCTGCCTCGATATTTTATAGTCGTGGTATATGTTCTTTGAATAATTCTATAAAAGTAAAAACCATTTCAACGGCCGCTTGGGGGTAAGGAAGTAGATACTCGTGGTGAACCTCGTACTCACAACTAACTTGACTGACTATCAGTTTCGAGTCACTATAGGCTCCTAGAAAGTAAATCTCTAATTATTTAGCCAGCTGGAGCCCAATAATAGGAGCGTTATACTCTTCCACATTGTTAGAACACATCTCTGTAAGCGAGTATACACGATGAATGACTAGGTCATCGAGAAAGATCAGCACTATCCCTACTCCGACGATGATATTGCCTTTGGGTCCTATTTTGGAAGCACCATCGAAGAATATTCACCAAGCTGATCCTTCTGTCTTGATGGTGTTAGACACTAACACCTCGTCGGGAATTTTGCTGTAAAGTTTTGAAGTCTCCGGAACTAGATGAGCTTTAAGGAAGTCGGACAATGCTTGGCCCTCACAGCCTTTTACGGGAAGAATTCCTTGTCGTAGGGTGACAGTAGGATTGCCCATGTGACTAGGCGAGTGTTAAGTTGTCATGCTCAAGTACCAAAATACGGAGATGGACATGGCCAGCTATCCCGTACAAGGTATTATATATCATACGGTGGTTATGATTGTATAAAACAAGGGGGTGCATGCTACAATCAAGTCTACTATGGTCAAGAACTTCTATATCTCAATCATTCAAACAAGAAACAATAAGCATAGAGCATATATGATAAAACAATAAGGCGTCCCAAATGCTTTCTCAAGATATTCTGGAGACCAGTTGTACAAAAATAAGAAGTTAAAAGAGTAACAAAAGTACATGACAGTGATCAGCTGCAGTCTGATTTAATACAATCATGTAAGGAAACTAATTTCCAAACGAGCCGGCTAACAGCTGCCGGTGGCTAAACGCCCAAAAGAAGTAAATGCACAATGATGAGCAGGGAAGAAGAAAACCCACTCGCTGTCCCCAGCGACCATGTTCCTGGTATATGCCATGAGTTGGGGGAAAGTACGTTTGATCCTCGGGTGCTGGCTCAAAACCTGGTCATACAAAACTAGTGGGATTAGACCCCAAATAGCAAGTACCACAAAGGAAACACAAAATGGAGAAACAAAACTGAAGAAGAAAATTACATAATAATACATAGGTTCAGTGTAGTAATATAGGTCCATGGCATATCCTAGCACAAAAGCCCAATCCTATAACCAAATAAGGACAAGGATTGAACCATCACACTATGATAGTCCGTTTTACTAGCCTACTAACCGAATAATACAATCACAACCAAGTCCATTTTCTTATATTAGCCAGTCATTTGTATGATATGCTATTTTTGTGGAGTTTAAGATTATCTCAGAAATAATGCATAATTGGTATCCTCAAATCATGCAAGTGTCGAACATGAGCTAACTGAACCAATAGATAAATAAAACAGGTATTTACGAGTTGTACCAGTTCCCCGTAGGGCAACTGCGCTAAAAATAAGGTATTAGTGGTTCTGGTGTTCATATAGTGAAACAGTAGCTCGGCATAGTAATATATCAGATATTGTACTCTACTAAGGCAGATGATATACAGTATCTGTGGTGGCCAACCCATAGTGCACTAGAATGAATCTCTGTTGGAAGGTTCATTGGCATGATCTCGGGATACTATTCCCTGTAATATTATTACCACTTTTATTTACCTAATTAGCTCTATGTTGTGTTCAAAATCTCAAGACGTGGTCATACGAGTATTTCTTTTAAAATATCGTACAAAGTACGGGCACGCTAGATATGAATCCATGGAAGTCAAATCTAGATTCACCCGAGTGTGTATGCAACATTCAGTTAATCAATATCCTAGTAACACTTTGGTAGTTAACTCGCTTATTATGCCCGTGCTAGGGAAATAATATATATTTATAATATCACGTATTCAGGAATTTGGAGGCATTCTCGACGCACAACCCAAATATAATCACTTAACACGTGACACGATGTGTCACTCCTCCGCGCACATTAATATCATAGATAATTATTAGACAATAGTAGTATCAGCATGGATACAGTATTCAAGTCGAATTACCAATTATACATTGGGTCATGAAAGAATACAAAAATATTCAATCAAAACAAGCAAGGTCGTATGGGTCTCTAAGCCGCATGAAAAGTCCAGGCGGCAATATGACTCTAGGCCACATATGAAGTCAAGGCCACATGACAAGTCCTGGACGCATATGAAGTCAGGCCGCATGAACCACTTGGCCGCATATGGAGTCTAGGCTGCATGCTCAGGGTTAAAGTCTACTTCTTGGGACAAGTGTTAAAGTGATGAGCAATGAATGAAGTGTCAGTAAAGTGATTGATGTGACAAGCCTTAAAGTGTGTCAAGAAGAAAAGATAAAACCATAGAAAGATACCAAAGTTTCCGAGTCATGCGTTCAAGGGAAAGTGGCTGCATGCTCTGCTTGCCGCATATGGGTCGGTGTCGCATGGAGTTCGATGCCACATGGAGGTCTCTTGGACTTAGCAAATTTCTCATTCGTTCAGCGAGTGAACACACAAGGAGTTCAAGGATAAGCTCAAGAATAATTGTGTGATGGAGTCATGCATCCAACAAGATGGACGCATGTTGGTCAGTATGCGGCAAAAGCTCAGGCCGCATAGCCCTCTCAGTCTGTATAGAACATTCAGTCGCATAAATCGCTGGTCGCATGAAGATTTCGTCTTCTCCAAACAGCAGGTTCAGCCATGGCGAAAGCTCCAAAAATTGAAATCTTATTTTGTCCATAAAATTCTTATTTTAATTTCAAATTGAGTGAACCAAAAGCCAAAATATTTTAAATTAAAAGCACTATCATGTAGCAAAATAAGTTTTCAAAAATACATGTTTAATAAATCAAAACAAAAAAAAACTCATGAAACCCATAAAACCCTAAGTTAGAATTATAGATCTACTCAAAACCACCCATAAAAATAGAAAAGTCAAATAACTAAAAGTGCTTAAAAACACATAACAAACATAATAGAACAATAATATGGAGGGTTTTTCCATTTCTCGTGCAAGCTTTACTTGCCTATGGAAATGGGAGAGAAAATAAAAAAGAGAAAGAAATAAAGTAATAAAAAGAAAGAATGAAAAGATTGGGCTATATATGGTAGGGTTTAGGGTTGAACCAAGGGTTCTCATGGCTTGAACCAACCCACAAAATGAACCATAAACCAGCTTAAACCAAATAATGGGTCTAGTCTCCATGCACATGCAAACATGCTAAAATAAAAATATATTTCAAATACATATATCGGGAACGGGGAGTGACATCTCTATCCACCTTAGAAAAATTCTATCCTCAAAATTTGAATCAAAGCAATATCTAGAGAAGTTAAGAAAAGCACGATACAAATCTACTAGCAACTATACATACAAGCAATATCATCACAACATATAGGTGATCACCTGATCACAGAATCCAAAATATGAAGGCGTAAGAAAGAATATACCTTCTGAATCGAATATGTATGGGTACAGGGATCGAATATCGTCCTCGCACTCCCATATCGATTCCTCTAGAGAGTGATGGCCCCAAGCAACCTGGACAAGAGAAATGGTCTGGTTCTTGACACCTTCTCCCTTCGGTCCTATATAGATACGGGTTGTTCCTCGTAAGATAAGTCGGTACCAACGACTAGTTCAGAGTGATTGAGGATATGACTCAGATCCCGAATATATCTACGCAACTAAGACATATGAAATATATCGTGCACCTCACGTAGCAAGGGCGGAAGGGTAGGATGATAAGCAACATCGCCTACCCACTCGAGAATATCGAATAGACCTACGTATCACAAACTAAGCTTCCCGTGAACCCCAAATCTAATGACTCCATGGGTAGGCACAATTCACAAAAATATGTAGTCGCCGACACGAAACTCTAAAGGTCTACGATGCTGATCTGCCAATTGTCGATTCCTATCTTGTGTAACCCGAAGTCGCTCTCTAATCTGCTTGGCAACCTCTAATGTCTGCGTGATTATTTCAGGGCCTAACATCTTTTCTCACCAATGTCGTTCCAAGCCAACGGTGACCTACAATTCCTGCCGTATAGTTCTTCAAAATGTGTTATTTGGATACTGGCCTGATAACTGTTGCTACACGAGAACTCGACAAGATGAAGGTGATCTTCCCAAGGTCCACCAAGGTCTAAGGTATAGGCTTGAAGCATATCCTCCATGGTCTGGATGGTTCTCTCTGATTGTTTGTTTATCTGGGGGTGGTAAGTTGTGCTGAATCTTAACTTAGTGCCCAAACTCGGATACAAACATATCCAAAAATGTGAAGTAAACTGAGTGTATCGATCTGACACGATACTTATTGGGATACCGTATTATCTTACTATCTATCGCATATATATATTTCAGCCAATTGTTCGGTAGACTGTCCTACTCAAAAAAAAAAGAAAGTGAGCTACTTTTGTAAGACGATACACTATCACCCAAACTATATCTCGACCAGTCGGTAATCTAGGTAAACTAGTCACAAAGTCCATTATGATGTGTTACCACTTCCACTCTAGAATAGGAAGCGACTGCAAAAATCCTGTCGATCTCTATTGTTCTGCCCTTACTTGTTGACATATAAGACACAGAGAAATGAATCGTTATATCTTCCTCTTTATTTCGTTCCACCAAAAGTGTTGCTTGATATCTTGGTACATCTGCGTGCCTCCCGGATGAATAAAATACTGGGAACTGTGTGCTTCAGTCATAATTTCTTAACGAATATCCCCGCTTGGTATGCATAGACGATTTCCAAACCATAGCGTTCTATCAGTATGTAATGTCAACTCCTTCAGTAGACCTGGTTCACATTCTTCTCGTAGCTTTTGAATCTTTGGGTCATTTGCCTGAGCTAGTTTGATTTTATCTACCAAAGTTGACTGAATTTGTAGGCTAGCCTGAACTCCTGTACTCTGTGAAAGTACTATCTCGATACCCATCTCTCGTAAGTCCTCTAGAATATGCTTTTGAGTAGTCAACATAAATTTTTTACCTCTTCTGTTATGTGCATCAGCTACTATATTAGTCTTGCCTGGATGGTACTGAAGTTCCACGTCACTATCTTTCAACAACTCTATCCACCTTCTTTGTCTTATTTTTAGGTCCTTCTGTGTGAACACATACTTCAAACTCTTATAATCTGTGAATATTTCTACTCGATTGTGATATAAGTAGTGCCTCCATAGCTTAAATGCAAACACTACTACTGCTAGCTCCAAATCGTGATTTGGATAGTTCTTCTCATGATCTCGGGGTTGTCGAGAAGCATACGCTATCACTCTCCCTTGCTGCATTAAAACACATATAAGTCTTTTTCCAGATTCATCATAATATACGGTAAATCCTCCAGAGACTACTGGAAGATTAAGGATTGGTGCAGAGATTAACTTCTTCTTCAACTCTTTAAAAGCTACCTGATATTTCGCTGACCATACAAATTTAACTCTCTTGCACGTCAACCAAGTCAAAGGTGTCGACATCTTAGAAAAATCTGACATAAATCTTCCATAGTATCCTACCAAGCCCAGAAAAATACATACTTCTGCTATTGTCTTCGGAACTGGCCAGTTCTCTACTCATCTACCATCTTGGGATCAACTGACACTCCTCCCTAGAAATAATGTGTCCAAGAAAGGATATGCGATCCCGCCAAAACTCATACTTAATAAGCTTTGTATATAACTGGTGCTCCCTCAAAGTTTGCAACACTATCCAGAGATGTTCTTCATGCTCCTCCATATTACGAGAATACACTAGGATGTCATCGATGAATACTACTATAAATTGGTCTAATTAAGGCATGAAAATATGGTTCATCAAATCCATGAATATCGCTGGAGCGTTAATTAGTCCGGATGGCATAACTAAGAATTTATAATTACCATATCGTGACCTAAATATTGTCTTCGATATATCCTGCTCCCAGACTCACACCTGATGATATCCTGATTATAAATCTATCTTGGAGAAGGCTCTTGCTCCACTTAATTGGTCAAATAAATCATCAATCCTTGGTAAAGTATACTTGTTCTTCATAGTCACTGTATTATGTCTCATGTAATCCATATACAACCTCATCGATCCATCCTTCTTTTTTACCAATACCGTTGGTGCTCCCAACTGTGATCCACTGGTCCAAATAAACTTCTTCACCTTTAGTTCTTCCATGTGTCAATATAACTGATCAAGCTCCGATGGTGACATTGGGTACACCTTCTAGGATACTGGTTCTGCTCTTGGCATCAACTCTATACAGAACTCTACTGCTATAACTTGGGGTAATCTGGAAAGATCATTAGAAAATATGTCCATAAACTCTTCTTCTTGGGCAACGGGTCTTCTTCCCTTTCTATTATTATGACTCCTCCCTTATGCTGGTCTCTTGCTATTCTGTTAAGGACAAACTCTTCTTGATCGGAAATTCTAAACAATACTCTACCCTCACGACAGTCTATTGTTGTATAACTGTCTCTCAACTAGTCCATGCCTAAGATAACGTTAAAGTTATCCATAGGAAACTCGATCAACTTTGTAGGTAATAAATGCCCACATACTATGATTGGACATGTTAGGCACACCCTACTATCTTCTACGATCTTATTGCCAGTGAATATATTCAGCCTCGTTGTTAATGCCTCAAAATTTAATCTGATATGTGTCACATATTGTGCAGATATAAATGAGTGTGAGGCTCCAAAATCAATTAAAGCTATGACAGGAAAGGTTGTAACAAAAATATTACCTACCACTACATCGCACGATGCCGTAGATTCTTCCAAAGACAACGTGAGTGCCTGCCCTTGGCCTTATTGAGCTCCCTGCTAATGTCTTCCTTGCTGCCATAGTTACAGCCCTTGTTGATTCTACTATTGCTGCCTATAAAGCTCGACCTACATTGGCAACGGATGCTGAGCTAAAGGCCGCAATGCTGCTGCTGGTCCACCTTGCTGCACTGCCCTTGGAGCTGGCAATTTAGAAAACTGTTGTACTGGCCCTCTTGGTCTCTGTATTAACAGGCATGTAGCAACCTTGTGATCAGGGATCCCACATCTCAAACATATTTTATTAGCTGCCCAAAAAATATCTCGGGTATGACTTCATTTGTCACAGTAGGTACAACCTGTCGGCGCTCCCCATCGTTGTTGTTGTTGTTGCCTCAGCTGCTGTTGCCGAGTTGATGCCATCACTGTCGAGGTCACTGGCCTTCTTTGTGCCACATCATAGATTTTAATGCCAGAGGATGGTGCTAACGTTTGCGATACTAGTCCTCCCTCATTGCTCTGTTCATAAGGCCTCTTCCGATCTACTCTTCTGGATGCCATCCTTTGAGAAGTTAGCTCAACCCTCTTGGTTGCTATCAATACTGCCTTAGTCATGCACCTATACCATGTGTAAGATTTCTACGTAAAATCTCTGCTAGAACCCCATTGCTTTCTCCAACTCTGTTGCCACCATGGTTAGAGCAAATCTGCTTAGTCGGCAAAACTCTTCCACATTGTCGTCTACTGTCCTTCCAGCTTGCTTGAGGTTAATAAACATTTGCTGCAACTCACACTGAGCCCTAATCCCAAAGTACTTTGCCCTAAACCGGGTCCTAAAATCATCCCATGAAATAGGTCGCCTCATTCCTACCTCCATCATGACCCACCAATCTCTTGCCAGATCTTGGGGTTGTAGGCGAACCAGGTCAACCTATTCCTCGGCCAAAACTTTAGCTGCTGCCAGAATAGTCTCAATAACCTGGAGCCAATCATCTGTCGTGATTGTGTCCTCCGTGCCATAGAAATATCTAGGGTTCAGTTTACAAAATCTAACATATGCCCCAGAATCTGTTCTCCCGTATCGTTCTAGGGCTGTTTGAAACCCTTGGTTCAACAGGATATTCTGTTCTTGCTGCTGAAGCTGTCGTTGCTGATGTTGTTGTTGTTATTGTTGCACTATCATCTGGTATTGTTAGGTATCTAATAATCCATGGATAATCTCTAGTAAGGCTAGGGTATCCAGTATTACCTGCACTGCGGGAGGTACGAAAATACCTTAAGCCTGCTGCTCTGTCCCATTCATCGTGGGCTCAACTCGGATCCTTGGCCGGGGTTCCACAGGACCTCATTCCACTGAAAACTCTGCCTCTATTATTGATGCAGCATCAAGGAAAGAAGAAGCCCTAAAGAAAAGCACAAGAATATCAAGTACATGAAATGAAGGAACAAGGAAGCAACCAATCTGGAAGAATTCAAGTTGGGCATCGTAGAGGACGAATTCAGAATTTCAAGAATGATCATGTTTGATTGAGACTCCTTTGACCATGACACCCTACAAGTCTGAAGAACTGACCTGCATGGGCCACCACTAAAACCTTGTCATACCCAAGTACCGGAATACGAAGACGGATATGGCCAGCTACCTCGTACAAGGTACTATACGACGTACGACGGTCACAGCTGCATAAGACAAGGGATTGCATGCTAAAATCAAGTCTTCTAGGATCAAGAACTTCTATGTCTCAATCATTTAAAAAAGAAATAGTAAGCATAGAGCATATATGATAAAGCAATAAGGCATCCTAAACGCTTTCTCAATATGTTCTAGAGACCAGTTGTGCAAAAATAAGAAGTTAAAAGAGTAATAAAAGTATATGACAGTGATCAGCTATAGTCTAATTTAATACAATCATGTAAGAAAACTATTGTCCAGACGAGCCGGCTAAAAGGTGCCGGTGGCTAAACGCCCAAAAGAAGTAAATGCACAATGATGAGCAAGAAAGAAGAAAATCCACTCGCTATCCCCTGCGACCATATTCCGGGTACGTACCATAAGTTGGAAGAAAGTACATAGGATCCTCGAATGCTGGCTTAAAACCTGGCCATGCAAAACCAGTGGGGTTAGACCACAAATAGCAAGTACCACAAATGAAGCACGAAATGGAGAAACCAAACCCAAGAAGAAAATTACATAATAATACATAGGTTCAGTGTCGTAACATAGGTCCATGGCATATCCTAGCACAAAATCTCAACCCTACAACTAAAAAAGAATAAGGGTTGAACCATCACACTATGATATTCTATTTTCCTTGGCTAATACAGAATAATACAATCACAACCAAGTCAATTTTCTTATATCGGCCAGTCATTTATACAGCTTGCTATTTTTGTGGAGACTCAGGTTATCTAAAAAATAATGCATAATAGGTATCCTCATATCACGCCAGTGTCGAACATGAGCTAACCGAACCAATAGATAAATAAAATAGGTATTCACGAGAGGCATCAATTTCCCATAGGGCTACTGTACTAAAAATACGGTATTAGCGGTTCCAGTGTTCCTATAGTAAAACAGTAGCTCGGCATAATAATATATCAGATACTGCACTCCACTATGGCAGATGATATACAGTATTTATGGTAGCCAGCCCACAACGTACTAAAATGAATCTCTGTGGGATGTTCGTTAGCATGATCTTGGGATATTGTTTCCTCCAATATTTCTACCACTTTTAGTTACCTAATTAGCCAGATGTTGTGTTCAAAATCTTAAGACGTGGTCACATGAGAATTTCTCTTAAAATATCGTACAAAGTACGGGCACGCTAGATACGAATTCTTAGAAAATCAAATCTGGATTCACCCGAGCGTGTATACAATATTCAGTTAATCAATATCCTAGCCACGCTTTGGTAGTTGACTCGCTTATTATGCCCGTGCTGGAAAAATAATATATATTTATAATACCACATATTCAGGAATTTTGAGGCATTCTCGATGCACAACCCAAATATAATCACTTAATATGTTACACAATGTGTCCCTCCTCGACGCACATTAATATCATAGACAATTATCTGGCAATAGTGGTATCATCACGGATATAGTATTCGAGTCTAATTACCAATTATACATTACGTCACAAAAGAATTCAAAAATATTCAATCAAAATAAGTCCAGGCTGCATATAAAGTCAGGCCGCATGAACCACTTGGCCGCATATGGAGTCTGGGCCGCATACTCAGGGTTAAAGTCTACTCTTTGGGACAAGTATTAAAGTGACGGGCAATGAATGAAGTGTCAGTGAAGTGACATAAAGTAATTGATGTGACAAGCCATAAAGTATGTAAGGAAGAAAAGATAAAACCATTGAAAGATGCCAAAGTTTTAGAGTCATGGATCCTAGGGAAAGTGGTTGCATGCTCTGCTTGCCGTATATACCTGCTTGTGGCATATGGGTCGGTGTTGCATGGATTTTGATGCCGCATAGAGGTCTCTTGGAATTAGAGAATTTCTCATTCGTTCAGCGAGTGAACACACAAGGATTTCAAGGATAAGCTACAAAACACTTGTGTGATAGCAGTCATGCGCCAACAAGATGGATGCATGCTGGTCAGTTTACGATGAAAGCTCAAGCCGTATAGTCCTCTCAGGCCGTATAGCACTCTCAACCGCATAACTCGCTGGCCGCATGAAGACTTCGCCTTCTCCAAACAACAGGTTCGGCTATGGCGAAAGCTCTAAAAACTGAAATCTTATTTTGTCCATAAAATTCTTATTTATAATCCAAATCGAGTGACCAAAAGCCAAAATATTTTAAATTGAAAGATCTATCATGTAGCAAAAACTGGTTTTTAAAAATGCATGTTTAATAGATCAAAACTAAGAAAAACTCATGAAACCCATCAAATTCTTAGTTTGAAATGTAGATCTGCTCAAAATTACCCATCAAAACAGAAAACTCCAAGAACTAAAAGTGCTTAGAAACACATAACATATATAATAGAACAATAATATAGAGGATTTCTTTATTTTTATGCAACGTGTACTTGCTTATGGAAAGGGGAGAGTAAATACAAGAGAGAGAAAGAAATAAAGTAATGAAGAGAGAAGAAAAATATTGGGTTATATATGGTAGGGTTGAACCAAGGGTTCTCATGACTTGAACCAACCTACAAAATAAACCAAGAACAAGGTTTAACCAAAGAATGGGTCTAGTCGACATGCACATGCAACCATGATAAAATTAAAATACGTATATCGGGAACGAAGAGTGACATAAGTGCCCCGAGCTTGGTCATAAGGACTCTTAGGGGGTTCACTCGAGAGATCACATGGATGGTTTACCTTGTCAAGTAATGGCAGATCTTTTGGACAGCGAATACCAGAGGAAGACATTCTTTCTTGACCAGATTGTACCTATATTCTATGCTGATCATTATTCTGCTAAGATAGTAGATAGCTTGCTTATAGCCTTCGTCGCTATTTTGGGCAACATAGAGTAAGAAGGGCTTTTCCACGATTTGTGCCACCAACAACGGGGGGTTTGTCATGCCCCAGTCTCATAATACCGAGGGACCAGATACGTGGCAATGGCCAGCAGCACGCACCGATAGACAAACCCAATTTAATAGATCCATCAGGGCATACTTAAGCTGTAAAATCAAGTCTACGACAATCAGGCACAACTAATCTCATCCACACAAAGTATAAAAGTATGATCCACAGAATATAAATAAGGAATGTAAATCATCATCTGTCTCAACAAGGAACTTCGGGGAACAACCCGATAAATATCTAATACAATGGTTCAACAGACCAGAATATAAATGACTGAAATAAATAAATACTTTGCATGAAACATGGATGCTTAGAAAAAGTCTTCAGCTAACACATCATCCTCGGATGGTGGTACAACTCCTGGATCAGCTCTTGCTGCGGTCCCGTATACCTCGGGATAGATCTCGTCCTCAAATCCTGGGGACATAATCCATATCCAGGTCCTCAGGGGACATAGCAAGGTACAGATAATAATACAAGCCAAAATATAAACAGTACAGCAAATAATAAGATAAATAGGGTAAGTATGTAATTATCTGTCACTACCATATTCCGAAAACAGGGGTATTTTCGACTTTTTATAATATTTAATATTATTGTAGTTACAATTAAATAATTGCATGATAATATTTTTAATTTAAATAATTATGTGTGATGTGTAATTAAATATAGTATTAGATACAGTGCTCATTTATTTTTAGCTAGCAGACTAGACCTAGAAGCCAGTAGATGACTACCTGTCCGAATTATAGAATTCTGTATTTAATTATTTTATCTAGAATTTAATTAGTGGAGATTGTAATTTATTTCCGTATTTTATTTAATATTTTTGTGCATTGCCTTTGCTTTGATAATTGGAGCACTATCCTGACTCTTGTCTCCCAACAAAATTCATAATCTTGCCCTAGACATGCCCGCCTTCCATTCTGCTATTTTTGTAACTCATAATTATGCTCCTTGTGCATTGTTTCTAGCCGCACACAAATCGTCACGGACGTTATTTAATAAATTCCTATTTTGTATCGTTGTGTGTTCCAATCGAAAATTGGAGGCAATCTTGACCTATTTTTCGTGCGGCCCAAATTAGGGTAATATTCTGTTCTGAGTCTTCTTCATTATTGGTATTGATGACCTGACCTGATTTTGGCCCCATGTACTCCTAATTAATTTTAGAACACAACTTGCATTTATTTCTAATTAAATTGAGGATACCATTTTATCTGATTCTGAAATTCCAATTTAATTCCAGTGCCCTGCAAAATTTAGCCCGTACCAAACCTACAGTGCCCCCAGACCCTACAAAACACCGGACACAGAATCGTCCGCCAAATTTTTGTCATTTTATGTGTTTGTGCAATTTCCCGAATTTAAGGGGCTAAGTTGCAATTATTCAGTCGTAGGTGTCATCACCCCATTGTCCAAGACAAAATGGAAAGGTTATTTATTGGTGGACCAAATTGCATTTTTCCCCACATGAAATTTCCTTCATGAACAATCTGGACCACCCATTTAATTGGGTGCATCCTCACCATTAGATTCACAAACCCCCTTCCCTATATAATGTCTTGTCACATCATCAAACCCTAATCCCTAGACTACCTAGGAAACACCACCCTCCTCAAGCCTCCTCCCTCTTTTCTACGTATGTAAAATTTCCTCCATTCTTTTCTTCTTCTTCTATTTCTTCCTTTCTCCTTCTTCTTTCTTATTTTTTTCATTTGAAATTTGAATTCAATAAGGGAGGGGGAAACACTGTTCATTTCCCCCTATACTGTGCACCCGGCGGCCCTGTGCTCTCGGCCGACTCCCCACAGCCGGCCTACTCCAGCCGCTGGCCTGCTCCTCCCCCATTCTCCAACTGCTCCTCCTCCTCTCCTTGCTCCTACCATCATCAGCCACTCCCCACCGAGCCGAGCCGACCTCCGGCGGCCACCCAACATCCATCCATCCACATCCCTCCGGCAGCCACTCCCCGGCTGTGCTCCTCCCTACCCCGACCTGCACAGCCCTCCGACCTCCGACCCGCTGTGTTCTCCGACGAACGTCGGTGCCACCTCCGGCGGCCGGCCAAGTTTCACGAGCCGACCGCAGCCAAGCTTCACCCGGCCAGTGCTCCGGCCCCTCGCGAGTTCCTTCCTGCTGCTCTTCTCCCCGCGGCTCTACGGAGCCGAGATCGACTCCGGCGAGCACAGCCGAGCAGCCACTCCCCGCTGCTCAGCCACGCTCCACTGCCCCTCCCGCTGCCTGCCATACTCCGGCCAACCGACCCCCGATGTAAGCTTCTTCTCCTCTCTTCCTTCTTTCTTCCTGTGAATATACATCATACATGTATGTAAGTATGTATGTAGATTAATGTATAGGTATTTGCATATGTTTAATTAATGTGTATAGTATAGTGTATGTTTAATATATATTGTATGTATTTGATAAATTGGTATATACACATTTAATGATACATATTAAATATTATATTGTATTTTTCATATAGACTATGTGTATTAAATATGTATATGTATAATTATTTATTAATTAATGTTTAATATATGTATTAACATAGTATATGTTTTAGTATAATTAGTATAAATGTATATATATATATATATCTTGTACATACAATTAATGTATTGCATATGTATCTAATGTGATGTACTAGTATTAGTATATATGTGTATGTATATATGTTCGTGTATTTCTTCCTATATATCTATATATGTATTCAATATATATTTTGCGTGTACGTATTAAATAATAAATATTAATATGTAATATTGGTATATGTATATGTACATATTTTATATACTTAATATATTTTAATATATAAATTGGTATGTACGTATATCTGTATTTCAGTTTATGTTGGTAATTGTTAATTTGGTATATATATAAATAAATATATGTATATTTATTTTGATATAAGTGCTAATTTGGTAATATATATATATATTTGTTTTGGTATTTGGTTTATATATATGTACTTGTATACATAGTATAATTTAATATAATTAGTATTTTGGCACATATATATATATTGTATATATATTTATATTGGTGCATGAATAAATATTGTAAGTATTAATAAGTGTAATGTGGTTTATGTATATCCTACTAGATGACCCTAGTTGACTAGTGCTGTCATGACCCGCACCCGGTATAAGGGCACGAGAGCGTGGGTACGTCCAGCCTACGCCGCAGCATCGGTGGTAGAACGCTGTCTAGGTCAAGTACTATCTAAATAATCTCACACTAGTATCCAACTCCATAAGGAGACACGGACACTACTATAAAATGAACAACATACTCAATCACAACTACAGCACGATAAGAATTTGAAGAAACAAAAGAATACAACACAAGTCTAATGACAAAATAATCATACCTGCAATCAGTAACAACCAATCCCCAAGTGTCAGAAACAAGTCCTCTAAGGTCACAGTCTGGAAAAATATTTTCTAGTCAGGAAGGAGCAAAGTACATCTCTAAATAGCAGTTCTATATAAATGACATAAACTATGTAGCAGTTCTAGATGGAAATATACCAGAAGCATGTATAGGTAAGAAAAATGTACAATAAAAGAAATACTGGAAAATACTGTAAGTAACTGCAGGAAAAGAAATAATATGTCCATGAGCAAGAAACCTATGACTAAGTGTGTGTGTGTGTACTAGCTTTAACATGTGATCGGCTTGGGAACTTGATCTGGCTGGTTACATATGATTAGCTATGATTTACGAAGGTCAGGCTGACCGTTGGTTAGCTATGATGCATGTAGAGGTCAGGCTAATCACACGTAACAGCTATGAAGCATGGAGATGGTCAGGCCGCACCCGACGTGAGATGTGGGGTGAGCTATGATGCATGAAAAGTTGGGTATGATCACATATCTACACTAAAATACTCCCCACCCCCAACTGGTATAGTAGATCTAATCATGCTACGCTATGGCACGGGATTCCCCAGGAAGGTAGCAAGTCTCCCCGGGAATCAGTGTCTGTACATGCACAAGATAACAAGGAAAATAAGTCTTGTACAAGCTACACCATGAATAAGGAATAACATCTCATGACGAGATCCGTGTATACCAATCCGTGTAACCAGCGTGTCAAGAGCATGGTTATTTACACTAGATACAGTGAACATAGGAGATATCATAAATTAGAAACTAATCAGAAAATGTACTTGCCTTGGGTCCTTAGCTGGTAATTATTGATGTCCTGTTCCAGAGTATCCCCTGGGTAAACCAACAGTCCTATAAACATAACACAAAAAAAATCACATTTGCATCAGATGCTACACTAACACAGTCAAAAATACTGGTCTCAGGGCCGTGTCAGGCAGGGCACTAGTCAACTAGGGTCATCTAGTAGGGATAAAACACATTACCTATTTTTAATCATTAATACCTACTATATACATATACCAATTAAACATACTGTTAATAATTAAACATAATACATATATATATATAGTTATTCCAAAGTATACAAAATAGGTATAACTGTATGTACATAAGTGGAAATATATTTTATTTATGTGAAAAATTATACATCACTCATACATATAAACTAGTATACATGTACCAAAATACATATTAACTTATATTATATATATATATATATATATATATATATATATATATATATATATATATATATATATATAAGCATACATACCAAAATAATACAATACTATATATATAGTTATTCCAAAGTATACAAAATAGGTATAACTGTATGTACATAAGTGGAAATATATTTTATTTATGTGAAAAATTATACATCACTCATACATATAAACTAGTATACATGTACCAAAATACATATTAACTTATATTATATATATATATATATATATATATATATATATATATATATATATATATATATATATAAGCATACATACCAAAATAATACAATACTATATACAGGTAATATACCAAAATATGTTTTACAAGTACATATATATCAATACAGTTTTTATATATATATATACCATATATATATATACCATATATATATATACCAAAAATATGTTTATACATGTTTATATATATAGGTACACATATTTATACCAAAATACTGTTATATATACATATATGCCAATATACATTTATTTATATTTAAATACTGAAACATACATTAATACGTATTATACCAATAAAACGTATATAATATATATATAAGTGTCTATTAGTAATTTGTACAAAATACGTATTTGTGTATATACACTAATAGATGTATATACATATATACTTTTTATACCAAAATACATATTTGTATATATGTATCAATCAAAAATCCTTATATATAATACATAACTAAATTTACACATAATAAATAACTAATTTCATACATTAAAACAATAAAACTAATTATGTTGTATTTACTAAACTAATTACATGAATTTACTAAGCTAATTATATATTAATTAGCTATTTATAAATTAATTAACTATTACATATACATTAAACTATTTATTATTAAACTAAACTAATTACATTAACTTAACTAATTACCGATTTAAAACTAGTTAACTGATTAACAATTATTAACTGATTAATAACTTAATTAAATGATTAAGAAATAATTAACTAATCTAATTATAACTTAATTAAACTAATCACATATTAACTAACTAATTACACATTAACTAACTATTTACATATAACTAAACTATTCACATAAAATAACTAATTATATAAGCTAAACTAGTTATATGTAATTATTTAATTAATTATATGTAATTAATAACTAATTAATTATTAACTGATTGATTAAACATTAACTAACCAAACTATATAAATTAACTACTGATTAAGAATTAATTACTGATTAATGACTAATTAACTGATTAATTATAACTAAATAAATTAACTACTGATTACTACTAAACTAAACTAATACGTGAAATTACTAACTAAATACATTATTTTACTAGACTAATTTCATTAATTACTAAACTAATTACAAGTAAATTAACTATTACATATACTACTGACTAATGAATAACTAATCGATTAATATAATATATTACAACTTACCCCAAATTATATAGAACAAAGAGGGAAAGGGAAGAAGAGGCTCACGAGGGTTTCTCCGGCGTCGGCGCGGGGTTCGCCGGGGTCGGCGCGGGTGCTCGACGGAGGCTGGATCTTCTGCGGCGGGGCTCGACTCGAGGCGGTGGCGGGTCTGCTCGAACTCGGCGAGGAGGGGATCCGCGGTGGCGGCTTCGACAGATCTGAGACGGCGGCGTCGCTCGGCTCGAGGCAGCGCTCGGTTCGAGGGGGCGGCGGCTTCGAGGCGCCTGCGTCTTGTCGGCCACGGCGAGCTCGACGCCGACGAGGAGGTCCCGGCCGCCGGCGGTAGGTCGGGATCTAGGTTAGGGTTAGGTTTCTGTGTCGGGGTGGATCGTGTCGGCTGGACACGATGGTTGTTGTGTGGTGGCTATGTCCGAGGCTGGACACACGGATTCGATGTACTGTGGTGTGGGGGCGGACGTGTCCGGGTGTTGGACACAGGGATGATGTTGTATACAGTGGTGGATGTGGATGTGTCCGGGTGTGTCGGACACGAAAAATTAGATTGTAATGTTGTAAATCTGGACACATGAAATGAATGGATACGGTGGGACACCCGGGGTCGAACCCGAGGCCAACACGGCTGACACGGTGATGTTGGACACACGGACACGAGCACACAAAATGGTGGTGGTTGTTGGCTTGTGGAAATTGTGGGGGCTAGCTAATAAATTGGAGATTAGGGTTTCTTGGGAATGGTGATGAGGGACTTAAATAGGGAGAGAAGGTGTGGGATAAAGGGTGAGGGTTGGCCCAAATAACGAATGGCCCAAGATTACATAAATGAGTTTTTCATGCGGGAAAAATGAGGGTGTAAATGGGAGACGGTAAACTTATAAAATTAATAAAAAATATTATAATTTAAGAAAATATTTTTAAGGCTTCCAAGGCTAGCTGATGATATTAGCTACTAGTCAACCCATATTTGAAAACCCTAAAAATATGAAATTCATTTATTTACTATTCCAAAAAATGGATATGAAAAAAATTTATTATGAACAACTAGTCCTTCAATAATTTATTAAACAAATAGTTTTATGATTTCAAGCCAAAAATATTCGAAGCTATAGTATTATATTTATATCATTACTTATCTAGTTATTTTATAATAAATTGACATATAGAAAAATGATGTTTATAAAAGATCTTAAATTACCTTCTAAAATCAAACATTATTCCAAATCAAATACAAAAATTCAAGGAGAAAATATTTTATAAACTTGGTATTTAAAATAAATTAAAAATCTAATTATTTCAGAAATTTGGAAATCGGAGATTACAAGTCTACCCACCTTAGAAAAATTTCGTCCTCGAAATTTAAGATCCTCAATAATTGCCTTTACTCATCATATTATTTCTATCAAAATTTAAACTTTAAACCAAATAATCCTGAAGTAATTCCATGTTGTTATTTCCCAACCTTCCAAAAATTTTAACATCATATTCCGAAAAATCTTCAAGTTTTAAAATCAAATTCAAATTTTTATTTTTTATTTTTTTTCATAATCTCCTCAAAAATTTAAGTTCGCATCTAAATACTCAAGGATTTAATATCCAATCCTCCAATTGAAATCCAATCAATGCATATTTATAAAACTTAAAAAATCTGTATCCCAAATTTAAATTTTAAACACTAATCCATCATTCATCTTACTCCTCTAACCCAAATTCAATTGATGCTTATTCAATTATACATCCTCCTCCCGAGAATTTAATTTGGCACTATTCCATTAACGATTTATCTCCTGATTTTCTTTTTTTTCCTCAATACTCAACGATGCGATACTTTCAGAATCTTCAATGCAACATTCATAATATAAACTATAAAATTTCTATCTCGCAATCAATTAGAAAAAACGATAATCTCTCAAATTTCTCAAATTTTTAATAATCAATTCAATCATATCAAGACCTCCTTAAAATTAATAAATCCTCAAATTTTTGGCTCTGTGAATTTCTTAATTCTCCATTTAAGTTAATGTTTGTCCTCGAATTTCAATCATACCTCGATTTTCATAAAATCAATGATCCATCAACTCCGTTATAACAACCCCTAAATTCTTTATTTAATTTAATGCTCATCCACAAATTTAATCCTCTTGTCTCTTTTTGTCAGTCATAACCTCGTCACAGATCTTTGCTATGGTCAAAACCCCAATGATCATGGTTTAAGAAAACTCTACCTACAGTCATGCAATTTTAAGAAAATATATAGGTCATGTATCTTTTGTCATGGTATTTCAGTCTCTGTTAAGGTGTACTACTAGTTATATCCTAACAAGAAAATCATGAATACGAACTACAGCACTCAGGGAAATCAATCAATCAAGAGACGGGAACATTAGAAAAAGAACCTGCTAACATATTACTTACGATATCTCCCATCTCTAACAAACACTTAACTCTAGCACATTCACTAACTAATTCTTATCCCTGTACACTGGTACCCATATCAACTAATCATTAGTCCACAAGACATCCATGATTACATCCTCATTGCATACACCTGCCTATTGATACCTAACTCTGATACCAAGAATCTTTAATATATCCATGGTTTAATAATGCATCCAAGTTGATACCTCTATCTCTTTAGTACCATACCCTCTGTCAGTTCTCGTTCCTACTATATTTGTTCATACTAGTCGTTCTTATCACTCAAATATACGTCAAGTGCAACACCATACTAAATACTGCTCTTTCCAATACAATTTTAGATGGACACCCAAGTCAGTCTGCGGTGCCATCTCCATCATGCTCAAATCACCAGATCCTTACACATGTATATTATCTACTCATAATATTCATATCTCTCATCTACCATAAAATAAATTCTCAAATAATCATCAAAGTTTAACTTCTCGAACAACTTTAAAATAAAATGCATATACCTCCTCAAGGTCAGATACTCAACATCGAATAAAATTTTAATCACTTCTAAAATTCTTTGTAGCCTTGACCATTTTTATTGAATCAATATTTGAAATCCTCAAAATTTTAATGACATAATCTCAACTCCTCAATTATTCTAAAAATAAAATTTTATTTCCACCTTTTTAATTTATAACTCCACAAAGGTACAGGTCAGTGCTCTCGGTCTCTGATACTCAAGGTGCACTCAATGCATCTAGTGTCTATACTTTTGTACTATAATTGTACTGCCTGAATCACTTATACTATTACCTCCAATGATCAAAGTTATCATCACCTGTATTTTCTTTCATAATTTTAATTTATGTCAACTGGTATATCATCCTATTATCATCACGCAGAGTGCTCACTGTTATTAACGTTATTCTCGACTAATCCTCGATATAGAATCATTAGCACTCTTGGTATTATATCACTAGCTTCATTATTGTATCATCTCCTCAACTTATTAGAACTCATGATTAGCTGTACCTTTTATAACACTCATTTTTCTTATTCTCATGGGCAAGTATATGGTTCCTCATCTCGATGGTTGTATATGTATTTCCTTTAATCCTTTAAAGCCTATTAAACTAATCCGTGATACGCTTCACCATCTTCATTACCTATTCCGATATTTCTCTACTCATGACACCTCATTAACTTTATGCGTATATATTTCCTTACCTTTAACCCTTCCGATATCAATCATCAAATTGAACATCATGCTCCATTAATTCTTAACATAATTTTCTTGATACCTAATTGTTCACGTAGATCATCCAATTGCATAATCATGATTATCCAGGACGGGTATGTTGGCTCTGATAGTAACTCTTGAAATATCACTGATACTCTATACTCTCCTTCTACTTATAGTACTATAATGACACTTATCCTAGAACCATTGCTATAAGGTATTATGCTATGGTTAACTCTAGATTAAAGTCTATTGCTCACATGTCCAACTAGGAAACACTTATAACTCACAAGCAACACTCAGTCAATACCAATACAAGACAAAACCAAAATTGTAAGTCACTAATTATCATACTAACAAGGAATCCTCAAAGAAAATAAGCTCAAAAGGAACTGGATCAAGGACGGAAAGTATCTTTACTGCTAGTAAAGAAAAGAAGCGATGGAAAAAAGTCCTGGAATAACATGAATAGATAAGTCTTGAGATGATACTTTAAGAACCAATTTAAGATACAACCTGATAATCATACACGTCCGTCAGAAATCATGACACACAGAATCCTCGCCACGCTAGTAAGCATAGATGCGATAAACGACAGGTTCCGTAACTAAGGTATGCAACTCTATAATCACGTCATCTAGAATCTTCGCCACGCCAACCGGTATGGCTACGAAAGACTCTAAGTTTCATAACTATAGTATGTACATCCAAGTCAGGTTCCTAACCACAGCTAATATGGCTGCGACAAACTCTAGGGTCCATAACCAAAGTAGACGTTTTACCTTTCTCACTGTCCTTATCAACATATGTCATCAGATGATACCATAAATTTTAGCCCATAAAATTTATCTCGATATGAAATCAATTCAACAATGATACCAAGAATTAAATTTAACAACTGGTCAACAAGAATCAAACTCAACAATGATACCAAGATTCAAATATTAATAATTGATCAACAATAATCAAATTCAATATCAATGAGTAAGGACGGACGAAAACAAAACGAAGGATTCAAAATTAGAAGTTATAATAAGATTCTCAAGGGGTCGTCCCAGGAATCTCTCAAGATTTTATGATTGAGTATCCTCTCTCATCCTAGTACCCTATATCCTATGTCCTATAGCAGGCACGCAGTAGTACAACGAAGACGTCACACTACCACGACATCGTACAACTTGCGAAGTCTGACCTGCATGGGCCACCACTAAAACGTGTCACGACCCGCACCCGGTATAAGGGCACGAGAGCGTGGGTACGTCCAGCCTACGCCGCAGCATCGGCGGTAGAACGCTGTCTAGGTCAAGTACTATCTAAATAATCTCACACTAGTATCCAACTCCATAAGGAGACACGGACACCACTATAAAATGAACAACATACTCAATCATAACTACAGCACGATAAGAATTTGAAGAAACAAAAGAATACAACACAAGTCTAATGACAAAATAATCATACCTGCAATCAGTAACAACCAATCCCCAAGTGTCAGAAACAAGTCCACTAAGGTCACAGTCTGGAAAAATATTTTCCAGTCAGGAAGGAGCAAAGTACATCTCTAAATAGCAGTTCTATATAAATGACATAAACTATGTAGCAGTTCTAGATGGAAATATACCAGAAGCATGTATAGGTACGAGAAATGTACAATGAAAGAAATACTGGAAAATACTGTAAGTAACTGCAGGAAAAGAAATAATATGTCCATGAGCAAGAAACCTATGACTAAGTGTGTGTGAGTACTAGCTTTAACATGTGATCGGCTTGGAAACTTGATCAGGCTGGTTACATGTGATTAGCTATGATTCACGAAGGTTAAGCTAACCGTTGGTTTGCTATGATGCATGTAGAGGTCAGGCTAATCACACATAACAGCTATGAAGCATGGAGATGGTCAGGCCGCACCCGACGTGAGATGTGGGGTGAGCTATGATGCATAGAAAGTTGGGTATGATCACATATCTACACTAAAATACTCCCCACCCCCAACTGGTATAGTAGATCTAATCATGGTACGCTATGGCACGGGAATCCCCAGGAAGGTAGCAAGTCTCCCCGGGAATCAGTGTCTGTACATACGCAAGATAACAAGGAAAACAAGTCTTGTACAAGCTACACCATGAATAAGGAATAACATCTCATGACGAGATCCGTGTATACCAATCCGTGTAACCAGCGTGTCAAGAGCATGATTATTTACACTAGATACAGTGAACATAGGAGATATCATAAATTAGAAACTAATCAGAGAATGTACTTGCCTTGGGTCCTTAGCTGGTAATTATTGATGTCCTGTTCCAGAGTATCCCCTGGGTAAACCAACAGTCCTATAAACATAACACAAGCATAACCACATTTGCATCAGATGCTACACTAACACAGTCAAAAATACTGGTCTCAGGGCCGTGTCAGGCAGGGCACAAGTCAACTAGGGTCATCTAGTAGGGATAAAACACATTACCTATTTTTAATCATTAATACCTACCATATACATATACCAATTAAACATACTGTTAATAATTAAACATAATAAATATATATATATAGTTATTCCAAAGTATACAAAATAGGTATAACTGTATGTACATAAGTGGAAATATATTTTATTTATGTGAAAAATTATACATCACTCATACATATAAACTAGTATACATGTACCAAAATACATATTAACTTATATTATATATATATATATATATATAAGCATACATATCAAAATAATACAATACTATATACAGGTAATATACCAAAATATGTTTTACAAGTACATATATATCAATACAGTTTTTATATATATATATACCATATATATATATACCAAAAATATGTTTATACATGTTTATATATATAGGTACACATATTTATACCAAAATACTGTTATATATACATATATGCCAATATACATTTATTTATATTTAAATACTAAAACATACATTAATACGTATTATACCAATAAAACGTATATAATATATATATAAGTGTCTATTAGTAATTTGTACAAAATACGTATTTGTGTATATACACTAATAGATGTATATACATATATACTTTTTATACCAAAATACATATTTGTATATATGTATCAATCAAAAATCCTTATATATAATACATAACTAAATTTACACATAATAAATAACTAATTTTATACATTAAAACAATAAAACTAATTATGTTGTATTTACTAAACTAATTACATGAATTTACTAAGCTAATTATATATTAATTAGCTATTTATAAATTAATTAACTTTTACATATACATTAAACTATTTATTATTAAACTAAACTAATTACATTAACTTAACTAATTACTGATTAACAATTATTAACTGATTAATAACTTAATTAAATGATTAAGAAATAATTAACTAATCTAATTATAACTTAATTAAACTAATCACATATTAACTAACTAATTACACATTAACTAACTATTTACATATAACTAAACTATTCACATAAAATAACTAATTATATAAGCTAAACTAGTTATATGTAATTATTTAATTAATTATATTTAATTAATAACTAATTAATTATTAACTGATTGATTAAACATTAACTAACCAAACTATATAAATTAACTACTGATTAAGAATTAATTACTGATTAATGACTAATTAACTGATTAATTATAACTAAATAAATTAACTACTGATTACTACTAAACTAAACTAATACATGAAATTACTAACTAATTACATTATTTTACTAGACTAATTTCATTAATTACTAAACTAATTACAAGTAAATTAACTATTACATATACTACTGATTAATGAATAATTAATCGATTAATATAATATATTACAACTTACCCTAAATTATACAGAACAAAGAGGGAAAGGGAAGAAGAGGATCACGAGGGTTTCTCCGGCGTCGGCGCGGGGTTCACCGGGGTCGCCGCGGGTGCTCGGCGGAGGCTGGATCTTCTGCGGTGGGGCTCGACTCGAGGCGGTGGCGGGTCTGCTCGAACTCGGCGAGGAGGGGATCCGCGGCGGCGGCTTCGACAGATCTGAGGCGGCGGCGTCGCTCGGCTCGAGGCGGCGCTCGGTTCGAGGGGGCGGCGGCTTCGAGGCGGCTGTGTCTGGTCGGCCACGGCAAGCTCGACGCCGAGGAGGAGGTCCCGGCCGCCGGCGGTAGGTCGGGATCTAGGTTAGGGTTAGGTTTCTGTGTCGGGGTGGATCGTGTCGGCTGGACACGATGGTTGTTGTGTGGTGGCTGTGTCCGAGGCTGGACACACGGATTCGATGTACTGTGGTGTGGGGGCGGACGTGTCCGGGTGTTGGACACAGAGATGATGTTGTGTACAGTGGTGGATGTGGATGTGTCCGGGTGTGTCGGACACGAAAAATTAGATTGTAATATTGTAAATCTCGACACAGGAAATAAATAGATACGGTGGGACACCCGGGGTCGGACCCGAGGCCAACACGGCTGACACGGTGATGTTGGACACACGGACACGAGCACACAAAATGGTGGTGGTTGTTGGCTTGTGGAAATTGTGGGGGCTAGCTAATAAATTAGAGATTAGGGTTTCTTGGGAATGGTGATGAGGGACTTAAATAGGGAGAGAAGGTGTGGGATAAAGGGTGAGGGTTGGCCCAAATAACGAATGGCCCAAGATTACATAAATGAGTTTTTTATGCGGGAAAAATGAGGGTGTAAATGGGAGACGGTAAACTTATAAAATTAATAGAAAATATTATAATTTAAGAAAATATTTTTAAGGCTTCCAAGGCTAGCTGATGATATTAGCTACTACTCAACCCATATTTGAAAACCCTAAAAATATGAAATTCATTTATTTACTATTCCAAAAAATGGATATGAAAAAAATTTATTATGAACAACTAGTCCTTCAATAATTTATTAAACAAATAGTTTTATGATTTCAAGCCAAAAATATTCGAAGCTATAGTATTATATTTACATCATTACTTATCTAGTTATTTTATAATAAATTGACATATAGAAAAATGATGTTTATAAAAGATCTTAAATTACCTTCTAAAATCAAACATTATTCCAAATCAAATACAAAAATTCAAGGAGAAAATATTTTATAAACTTGGTATTTAAAATAAATTAAAAATCTAATTATTTCGGAAATTTGGAAATCGGAGGTTACAAGTGCCCTGCCTGGCATGGCCCTGAGGCCAGTGTTTTGTCTGTGTTAGTGTAGCATCTGATACAAATATAGTTTTGCTTTATGATGTGTTATAGGACTGTGGTACCCAGGGGATACTCTGGAACAGGACATCCATAAATACCAACTAAGGACCCAAGGCAAGTACATTCTCTGATAATTTCCAATTCTTGATAATTTCTATAAGTTCAACAATCATGAAATATTACATCTGAATCCTTGACACTGTGCTACACGGACTAGTATAGCTTGGATTTGCAGTCATGAGATGTTACCTTGATTATCGTATTGACATTGTACACGACATGTATATTAGACATCGTACATGATAGACTTGACTTGCTCATGTATCGTGACGTGTCATGGTTGGATCCACAGTACTAGTTGGGGGCGGGGAAGTAGTTAGTAAGAAATATGATCATAACCTCTTATTGTAGTATAGAAAATTGTAAGTGTTAATCATGCTCTTCACCATGATTAGCCAGGCCCTGTAGCTATCGTACATGTTCCCAAGCCGATCACATTTTAAAACTACTATTTCAAACACTTAGAATAGATTACAGTTCCCTATTTAAATCATATTCTACATCACCCGTATATGATACTGTTCCTTATTCTTTTCATTTTCATACATGCACTGAATGTATCATATTGCCTATTTGCCTGTCTCTTTACATTGCCTGTCTCTCTTTAATTGCCATTGCATTTATTTCACTGTCTTCTCAGTAGCTAGCATGACATGTTTATTGCTTTATAGTCCTTATCAATTAAATGGAACTGTTATTTGAGATTGTGCTTTGCTCCTTCCTGACTGGAAACATTTTTCCAGACTATGCCTTAGAGGACCGCTGTCCGACACTTTATGGACCATATGGTGAGTAGCTGCAGACTTGGTAGTTAGTTGTGATTTCGGAGGCCTAGCATGAATCACTAGTTCTTCTAGTTTTTGATTAGTTCTTTTAGTAAACTTTTGGTACCGGATTTGTCTCCGGCATTTTTATGAGACTTGGATATTGTTGAGTTAAGTTATTGCTTTGTTGACTTGTGTTGTATTTAATTTCTGTTCGTTATCTTATCGTGCTGTAATCCTGTGATTGAGTATGTGCTCATTTATTTGTGTCATCCGTGCCTCCTTATGGAGATTGGATGTTTGTGTGACATTAGCTAGATAGTATCAAGACCTTGACAGCGTTCTACTGCCGATGCTGCGGCGTAGGCTGGACGTACCCACGCACTCGTGCCCCTAAACCGGGTGTGGGTCGTGACACGTTTTTAGTGGTGGCCCATGCAGGTCTGACTTCGCAAGTTGTGCGATGTCGTAGTAGTGTGGCATCTTTGTTACACTACTGCGTACCTGCGATAGGATCTAGGACATAGGATACTAGGACAAGAGCGAATACTCAATCACAATTCCTTGAGAAATTCCTGGGATGACCCCTGAGAATCTTGTTAAAACTTCTAATTTAAAATCATTCCCTTGTTCCGTCCATTCTCACTTATTGATATTGAATTTGATTGTTGTTGATTAGTTATTAAGTTAGGATTTTGGTTCCATTGTAGGGTTTGATTTCATATTAAGATGAATTTACAGACTGATTTATGGTATTATTTGATGATATGTCGATGAGGACAGTGAGGAAGATTAACACTAGGGCTATTGGATTACTAGATATGGATTTAAATTATAATTTGAAGCCTGAAAATGAATTGCATTTTTGAATCTTGAGAAGTTGAGATATTATGTTAATAAAATTTTATTTTGAGAAATTCAGATTCAATTTGATGAACATAGACAAAGCTGTAAGGATTTTGAGTGATTAAATTTTGTTTCAGTATTTAAATAATTGGTCTTGAGGAAAGTGTATGCATTTACTTTAAAATTTATTCGAGGAGTTATTTTCAGGAATTTTATTTGAGGATAAAATCTTATAGAGAGAGAGATATATTAGTATATAGTATATGAGATGCATGTGTAAGGATCTGTTGGCTTGAGCATGATAGTGATTTTACTGCAAACTGACTTGGGTTTTCATCTAGGGTTGTATTAGAGAGTGCAGTACTTAGTATAGTGTGTTGCATTTGATATGCACTTGAGTGATAAGGATAACTAGTATCAGCGATTGCAGTCGGTAAGGAAGCTAGCAGTGAGTATGTTCTAGTAGAACTGTGGTACCTAGAGGATGGAAGTATCAGACCATGGATGTATCTTTGACCTATGCAATCACAACTAGGGTTTATTTCCAATCTTTTATCTTGAATGTTGCTTCTTTAGAACTGTACTGTCCTTCCTTGATGATATCATATTTTGCCTAAATTGATTCCTTGGGATCTGTCTTCAGGATGTCGCCGCAGACACGGTCTATGAGAGCGGGAACATCAGCTTTAGAGGGGCCTGTCACCTCTCCACCTGAGGGACAGACAGCAGTAGTTCCTCCTACATCTCCAATGCACGTAGGTGATCCTCCTCCTCCACCTGTTCAAAGGATTGTCGCAGCTTTGACGGACAACCTTCCTCCTCCATCGACTCCGATTCCTGGAGGTTTGCCCATTGAAGGGACGCAGATGTTTACCTTGATCCAAGGCATGGTAGATGCCCAGAGAGTGACGGCAGACGCTCAGCGAGTTCAACCTGAGGCTCAGAGGGTGCAAGCAGAAGCGCACCAGGCACAAACCGAGCTGATGAGAGAAAACATGGAGAATGCTCATCAAGTGACTCTCCAAGCTTTAGAGAGAGTAGCACAGTACCAGCAGCTTCCTGGCCAGCAGCAGAGATCAGGCACTATAGTGGACTTCAAGAGGATGATGCCTCGAGAGTTTAAAGGTACTGAAGGGATACTCTACGCTGACGACTGGCTAGAGGATATAGAGAGGAGCCTGCGATTGACCCAGATTTCGGAGAACTTGCAGATAAAAGCCGCTGGCAGTCAGATGTTCGATATCGCACTTACGTGGTATCGCACAGAGCCGAGAATTACTGCGCAAGGACTTACTTGGGAGACCTTCAAGGAACTCTTCAAGGAGAAGTTCTTTCCCGACGTGGCATTGGGAACCTTAGAAAGTCAGTTTCATGACTTAGTTCAAGGAAACATGTCGGTCGACGAGTACGCTACAGAATTCTGTAGATTGAGCCATTTTGCATCATCTATGATTCGGAACCCAGGAGATCGAGCCCGAAAATTTAGAAAGGGGCTGACGAGAGAGATTAGGTCACGCACTTCTGGTCGTCGTACCGCTACCTATGAGGCTATCTTGATGGATGCCCAGATTGCAGAAGAGGATCTGGATCTCAGGCCTAAGAGGAGTCACAATACTATTGGAGATACGAATGGTAGCGCAGGACCAGCCAAGCATCCCCGTATTCAGCACCAACAGCAGTACCAAGTACCATTTCATAGTCAGCAACATCTATGGACATTTCAGCATCCACCGCAGTACCTAGCACCAGTTCCTATCCAGCAACATCCATGGGCGTATCAGTATCAACAACAGTACCAGGCACCAGTCCGTGTTCAGCAGAATCAGCAACTGCCTCCAAGAGAGACACAACAGGCTTGTCATTTCTGTAAGAAGCCAGGTCACCTTTGGGAGAGCTGTAGAACGAGACTAGGACTCTGTTTGCACTGCGGCGCTGCGGAACATCGAGTAAGGGATTGTCTTCTAGCCCTTATCTTCCTGGCCAGCGTGCAGCTTCAGATTATAGAGATCCAGTTAGGCTACCTGTGGAACCGTATATTGCTCAGCACCCGCGAAGGGAACCACCCCAGCAGGGCGGGGCATTTGCGATGACGGTCGAGGAGACCGATACTACAGGTAATGTGTTAGCAGGTTTTGTTCTTTCCTTCCTTCTGTTCCTATCTATTAGATTGATTGACTGATACCTTAGTATCGTAGCTTGTATGTATGATTTTCTTGTTATAATATAGTTAGTAGCACACCCTGATATAGAGACTGCAATACCATGACAAGACACCATACATATTCCCTTAGGCTGCATGTTGTATGATTGTAGGAAGTTTTTGGCCATGATTATCGAGGTTTGACCATGACGAAAATTCATAGAGGAGTTATGACTTGACAGGAGAGACAAGAGGAAAAAAAAAAAATTCGAGGATAAACATCGATTTAAATAAAGAGCCAAGAATTTAACATGGCAGAATTTATGATTTATTAATTCCAGGAAGATTATAATGTGATTAAATTGGTTATTAAAATTTGGAAATTTTGGGAGATTTATCAATATATTTATTTAATTGCAAGTTATGAATTTTAGATGGGATGTTGCAATTATAGAATCTTAGGTATCACATTGTTAAGTATTTCGAGGAAAGAGGAAATCGAGGAATAAAAAATTTTTGATGGACCTATGTTTGAATTCAAACTTTTTGGACGAGATTACATTTTTATATATGTGCATTGATTAAAATCAAAATTAAGGAGTGGATATTAAATTCTGAGTACTGAATTATTAACTAAAAATTTCGAGGAAATTTTTGATAAAAATGGACTTTGATTTTTATTTCGAGGATTTTTCAGGAATGAAATAATATCAGAATTTTTGGCAAATTATGAAAGGACATCATGAATTATTACCTGATTTCGTGGATCATAAATTTAAAATTTGAGGGAAATAATAATGTGTATGATTAAATGCTACTTTGAGGATTTTAAATTTCGAGGACGAAATTCTTTTAAGGAGGGTAGACTTGTCACTACCACATTCCGAAAACAGAGGTATTTTCGACTTTTTACAATATTTAATATTATTGTAGTTATAATTAAATAATTGCATGATAATATTTTTAATTTAAATAATTATGTGTGATGTGTAATTAAATATAGTATTAGATGCAGTGCTCATTTATTTTTAGCTAGCAGACTAGACCTAGAAGCCAGTAGATGACCACCTGTCCGAATTATAGAATTCTGTATTTAATTATTTTATCTAGAATTTAATTAGTGGAGATTGTAATTTATTTCCGTATTTTATTTAATATTTTTGCGCATTGCCTTTGCTTTGATAATTGGAGCACTACCCTGACTCTTGTCTCCCAACAAAATTCACAATCTTGCCCTAGACATGCCCGTCTTCCATTCTGCTATTTTTGCAACTCATAATTATGCTCCCTGTGCATTGTTTCTAGCCGCACACAAATCGTCGCGGACGTTATTTAATAAATTCCTATTTTGTATTGTTGTGCGTTCCAATCAAAAATTGGAGGCAATCTTGACCTATTTTTCGTGCGGCCCAAATTAGGATAATATTCTGTTCTGAGTCTTCTTCATTATTGGTATTGATGACCTGACCTGATTTTGGCCCCATGCACTCCTAATTAATTTTAGAACACAACTTGCATTTATTTCTAATTAAATTGAGGATACCATTTTATCTGATTCTAAAATTCCAATTTAATTCCAGTACCCTGCAAAATTTAGCCCGCACCAAACCTACAGCGCCCCCTGACCCTACAAAACACCGGACACAGAATCGCCCGCCAAATTTTTGTCATTTTATGTGTTTGTGCAATTTCCCGAATTTAAGGGGCTAAGTTGCAATTATTCAATCGTAGGTGTCATCACCCCATTGTCCAAGACAAAATGGAAAGGTTATTTATTGGTGGACCAAATTACATTTTTCCCCACATGAAATTTCCTTCATGAACAATCTGGACCACCCATTTAATTGGGTGCATCCTCACCATTAGATTCACAAACCCTCTTCCCGATATAATGTCTTGTCACATCATCAAACCCTAATCCCTAGACTACCTAGGAAACACCACCCTCCTCAAGCCTCCTCCCTCTCTCCTACGTATGTAAAATTTCCTCCATTCTTTTCTTCTTCTTCTCTTTTTTCCTTTCTCCTTCTTCTTTCTTATTTTTTTTATTTGAAATTTGAATTCAATAAGGGAGGGGGGGAAACACTGTTCATTCCCCCCTATACTGTGCACCCGGCGGCCCTGTGCTCTCGGCCGACTCCCCACAGCCGGCCTACTCCAGCCGCTGGCCTGCTCCTCCCCCATTCTCCCACTGCTCCTCCTCCTCTCCTTGCTCCTACCATCATCAGCCACTCCCCACCGAGCCAAGCCGACCTCTGGCGGCCACCCAACATCCATCCATCCACATCCCTCCGGCAGCCACTCCCCGGCTGTGCTCCTCCGTACCCCGACCTGCACAGCCCTACGACCTCCGACCCGCTGTGTTCTCCGACGAACGTCGATGCCACCTCCGGCGGCCGGCCAAGCTTCACGAGCCAACCGCAGCCAAGCTTCACCCGGCCAGTGCTCCGGTCCCTCGCGAGTTCCTCCCTGCTGCTCTTCTCCCCGCGGCTCCACGGAGCCGAGATCGACTCCGGCGAGCACAGCCGAGCAGCCACTCCCCGCTACTCAGCCACGCTCCACTGCCCCTCACGCTGCCTGCCGTACTCCGGCCAACCGACCCCCGATGTAAGCTTCTTCTCCTCTCTTCCTTCTTTCTTCCTGTGAATATACATCATACATGTATGTAAGTATGTATGTAGATTAATGTATAGGTATTTGCATATATTTAATTAATTTGTATAGTATAGTGTATGTTTAATATATATTGTATGTATTTGATAAATTGGTATATACACATTTAATGATACATATTAAATATTATATTGTATTTTTCATATAGACTATGTGTATTAAATATGTATATGTATAATTATTTATTAATTAATGTTTAATATATGTATTAGCATAGTATATGTTTTAGTATAATTAGTATAAATGTATATATATATATATATATCTTGTACATACAATTAATGTATTGCATATGTATCTAATGTGATATACTAGTATTAGTATATATGTGTATGTATATATGTTCGTGTATTTCTTCCTATATATCTATATATGTATTCAATATATATTTTGCGTGTACGTATTAAATAATAAATATTAATATGTAATATTGGTATATGTATATGTATATATTTTATATACTTAATATATTTTAATATATAAATTGGTATGTACGTATATCTGTATTTTAGTTTATGTTGGTAATTGTTAATTTGGTATATATATAAATAAATATATGTATATTTATTTTGATATAAGTGCTAATTTGGTAATATATATATATATTTGTTTTGGTATTTGGTTTATATATATGTACTTGTATACATAGTATAATTTAATATAATTAGTATTTTGGCACATATATATATATTGTATATGTATTTATATTGGTGCATGAATAAATATTGTAAGTATTAATAAGTGTAATGTGGTTTATGTATATCCTACTAGATGACTCTAGTTGACTAGTGCCCTGCCTGGCATGGCCCTGAGGCCAGTGTTTTGTCTGTGTTAGTGTAGCATCTGATACAAATATAGTTTTGCTTTGTGATGTGTTATAGGACTGTGGTACCCAGGGGATACTCTGGAACAGGACATCCATAAATACCAGCTAAGGACCCAAGGCAAGTACATTCTCTAATAATTTCCAATTCTTGATAATTTCTATAAGTTCAACAATCATGAAATATTACATCTGAATTCTTGACACTGTGCTACACGGACTAGTATAGCTTGGATCTGCAGTCATGAGATGTTACCTTGATTATCGTATTGACATTGTACACGACATGTATATTAGACATCGTACATGATAGACTTGACTTGCTCGTGTATCGTGACGTGTCATGGTTGGATCCACAGTACTAGTTGGGGGCGGAGAAGTAGTTAGTAAGAAATGTGATCATAACCTCTTATTATAGTATAGAAAATTGTAAGTGTTAATCATGCTCTTCACCATGATTAGCCAGGCCCTGTAGCTATCGTACATGTTCCCAAGCCGATCATATTTTGAAACTACTATTTCAAACACTTAGAATAGATTACAGTTCCCTATTTAAATCATATACTACATCACCCGTATATGATACTGTTCCTTATTTTTTTCATTTTCATACATGCACTGAATGTATCATATTGCCTATTTGCCTGTCTCTTTATATTGCATGTCTCTCTTTAATTGCCATTGCATTTATTTTACTGTCTTCTCAGTAGCTAGCATAACATGTTTATTGCTTTATAGTCCTTATCAATTAAATGGAACTGTTATTTGAGATTGTGCTTTGCTCCTTCCTGACTGAAAATATTTTTCCAGACTATGCCTTAGAGGACCGCTGTCCGACACTTTATGGACCATATGGTGAGTAGCTGCAGACTTGGTAGTTAGTTATGATTTCGGAGGCCTAGCATGAATCACTAATTCTTCTAGTTTTTGATTAGTTCTTTTAGTAAACTTTTGGTACCGGATTTGTCTCCGGCATTTTTATGAGACTTGGATATTGTTGAGTTAAGTTATTGCTTTGTTGACTTGTGTTGTATTTAATTTCTGTTCGTTATCTTATCGTGCTGTAATCCTGTGATTGAGTATGTGCTCGTTTATTTGTGTCATCCGTGCCTCCTTATGGAGATTGGATATTTGTGTGACATTAGCTAGATAGTATCAAGACCTTGACAGCGTTCTACCGCCGATGCTGCGGCGTAGGCTGGACGTACCCACGCACTCGTGCCCCTAAATCGGGTGCGGGTCGTGACATTATCTGTGTGAACTATAAGAGAGAACATCAATAGTACTCAGGTTGAAGCAACTACAAGCTCTGTGTCGGGGAGCCGGTAGCAGTGATATCATGAGGTGGTCTAGATCAGCGGGAGACTGAGTAGCCGGCATAACATAATCAACCTGTAGCCTGAGGGTCTCTCCAGCAATAGATAAAACAATAAGGGAGTACTAAATAACCAGCTAAGTTATATGCAAGATGAGAGCAGCACTAGAGCTCGGGCTGAAGCCACTACAAGCTCTGTGTCGGGGAGCCGGTAGCAGCAGTAATAATGAGTAATGGGCCAAGCTCGGGCTTAGAGTCTTGTGCCTCACAATAATAGGGATTATATATATATGATCAGCCTGTAGCCTGTGTGTCTCTCCCCACCTAATGTAACCACACGTCTCTTGTCCATAACGTCTTATGTACATGTCACGCACGATCATAGCTAATGCAACAAGTCATAAAGTATCTAAGAATATAGTATCTCTGTCAAGTCATGTATCTTATATAGAATCACCACGAATATCTCGGGAATATCCTGTCTCATGAACAGTCTCAAGTGTCCTGGGTCAAAGTGTACTTGGTAAGACAAGTACGAGAAGATAAAGTGTCACGAATATCCATCTCTAGATGACAATACACAACACCGCGTACGGTGTTGGCACCTGACTAATAATCGGACACTAAGTACGTCACACGGTCCTAGGTTAAGCATACACAACAATATAATGAAGCAAGGAAAATATGTAATAATACTGCAGAGTTTGGCAAGGTACACTTGCCTGATGTCCGAATATCAACAGTCGTCCCGGTATCAGTGGATCCTGTAGGTACTCCTCCAAAAGCTGTAATAAATATCACCAACTGTCTCAGAAGATGTCAAATAGCTAGAAATGCCTGTCCTTAAGTCCAATTTGGACACAGGGGCAAAAAGGACATTTTTGGGCCAAAGCGGGGTCCACATGTGGGCCACTTTGCACCGAAAAGTGTTTCAGGGTCAAAGGTGTCCAAATTCCTCAAACTCAATATCTATAAGTTAGGAACGATGATACGAACCCAACGAAACTTCCAGAATTGGATTTCGATGAGCCGATCATAAAATTGCCCGTCAAATGGAGCCTATGGGGCCCACGATACGCGATTTTGTCAACGTTCTCAGAATCGGACCAAACTTGGGTCACAGGACCAGCGTATTGCTGCGAGTCCGATGGCGTAAGTTTTATCTCGATCCGACGTATGTAGAAAAAGTTACAGCGTCTTCTAGAATGGACGGATACAGGGCGTTGTCGGCGGATACCCGTTGATTCCGGTGTGCACGTACATCTGAATCGACTTCTGCGAAATCCCACACGTCCGTATCAACGTCGCGCACATTTTGGTAAAGATCGCGTGCGACCAAGTCATCCCGTTTGGCGTTGTTTTTCCTATTTTTGGATCGCGGTGTACGATCACCACAGGACACGATGCACCGAACGAGTTGTACGATCACCGAGAGGGTTATAGAGTCTATGCGTAGCAACTGACAGAAACTAAAACGAAGTTACAAGGTGAGATAAAATGGTACCTGAACAGGGCTCCGTGAACGATGAATTCCACGTGTCCGAGGGTCAACTTAGTATCCTGGTCGTAAATTTTTGTGTCCTCGTGTCTGCCGTGAGATCGAGCTAGGGTTCTGACTCGGGGGCAGTGGGGTATCGCCGGAGGGAGTCGGCTCGGGGTCGTCGACGGCCTGGCGGCAGCGGCGTCGGGTCTGGGGCTGTCGTTGGTTCGGGGAAGGTCGCCCCGGGTCTTTCGATGGCTGGGTCGACTCGGGGGAAACGGCAGAGCGGTGAAGTCGGTGAGGCTGTGGGAACGACGGCGGAGTCGAGCGGTGCCTGCGGGGTTCTGGGAAGTAGGAGGAAGGCTTCGAGGGGTCGGCGTCGACTCGAGGCGGGGAGTCGATCGGAGGGGACGCGGGGGGCACTCACGCGGAGGGGGAAAGGTCGACGAGGGTCTGGGGCTGCTCGAGGCGGGGAGTCGGTCAGAGGGGACGGCGGAGTAGTCGGGTCTGTGATGGCACGGTGAGGTCGACGGCCTGGGCACTCCTCACGAGGCTTTATAGCCGCTATAGTAACCACGGTGGTTAGGGTTAACTAATGGGTTTTGGATCCGGGTCAGGTTTGGCTCGGATCAGACCCGACCTGTCCCAATGAGCTAATTTGGTTCAGGGTTGGTTTAGTTTGGTTCGGTTTAGTTTGGGTTTGGTTTGTTTATAAAGCAAATAGTTTATAGGTCCTAAAACGCGTTTCTGGAGTCCAATAAATTCACCGAAAAATACCCTGTGTCTGGTTTTCCATTTTACACCATAAAATATTATTTCTATAATATTTTAACATTAATAACCTGCATTTAAAAATCCTTTGATCATATTTACCTTGGTTCTTCATCCAGAAAATACCGAAAAATTGGGGAAAAATTGTATTAGAATTATTCTGAAAAATAGGGTGTTTACAATCTATCCCCCTTAAGAGGATTGCGTCCTCGCAATCAAAGAATAAGCTTCTAAAGGAAGAACTATAAAAATTACAAGATTGCTTAGGTGATAACTGCCTCCGTGAATAAGTGGGGATAACGCTGGCGCATACTATCCTCTCGTTCCCAAGTCGATTCGCCAGGATAATGATGATTCCAAGCTATACGAACCAGTCTGATTGTCTGTCCCCGCAATGTCATCTCACTGACGTCGAGGATGCCCACTGGTTGTTCTTCATATATCAAGCTAGGGACCACTGCGATCTCTGAATGATCGACTACGTGACTTGGGTCGGTCACGTACCTGCGCAGCTGTGAGATATGAAATACGTCATGTACTCCCTCTAAGGATGGAGGTAATGCAAGTCGATAAGCCACCTCACCTATACGCTCTAGAATGTCAAATGGTCCAATATACCTTGGGCTCAACTTGCCTCTGCTCCCAAATCGAATAGTACCTCGAGTGGGCAAAATCCTCAAGAATACGTGCTCTCCTTCTTTGAACACTAGGGGACGCCTATGCGTATCTGCCCAACGCTTCTGTCTGTCCTGAGCTGCTCGAAGATGATTCTGAATCTGTTTTACCTTCTCCACTGTCTGTGTTACCAATTCTGGACCCAATATTTGACGTTCACCAACGTCACTCCAACATATAGGCGATCTGCACTTTCTTCCTTATAATGTCTCGAATGGTGCCATCTGAATGCTGGCCTGATAACTGTTGTTATAGAAGAACTCCACTAAGTGCAAATGATCTTTCCAAGATCTTCCAAAGTCTAACATACATGATCGCAACATATCCTCCAAGATCCGAATGGTGCGCTCCGATTGGCCATCTGTCTGTGGAAGGTAAGCTGTGCTGAATTTGAGTCTGGTGCCCAGACTCTCTTGCATGCTTTGCCAGAAATAAGATATAAATCTTGAATCTCGATCCGATACAATACTAACCGGCACTCCATATAATCTTATGATTTATCGCATATACATATTGGCTAGTACCTCTGTGGACTGTCCAACTCTAAATGGCAAAAAATATGCCAATTTAGTGAGTCGATCCACAATAACCCATACCGCATCTCTTTCGCTAGGGCTCCTTGGAAATCCTGTGACAAAATCTATCGTGATATGTTCTCACTTCCATTCTGGTATAGGAAGCGGCTGTAACATACCTGCAGTCCTCTGATGCTCGGCCTTTACTTGCTGGCAGACTAAGCATTTGGCCACAAATCTTGTAATCTCTCTTTTCATTCTATGCCACCAATAATACTGTCTCAAGTCTCGGTACATCTTGGTTCCTCCTGGGTGAACAGAGTACATAGAGCTATGTGCTTCAGTCATTAACTCCTGTCTCAATTCTCCATTTGGAACATACAGGCGATTTCCAAACCTCAATGTCCCGTCTTCGTGTATGCGAAGTCCTGTCTGCATGCCTGCTTCCGTCCTCTCCTTCAGTCTTCGAAACCTAGCATCGGTGGGCAATGCCTCTTTAATCTTCTCCACGAGTGATGACTTAACTTCAAGATTAGCTAGCAAGCCACTATGTCCTGGTAAAATAACCTCTATCTGAAACTCCTGTAGATCTCTCAATAACTCGGGCTGCATCGTCAAGAAATAAGCCGTAGGCTTTCTGCTGAGTGCGTCTGCTATAATATTCTCCTTTCCCGGATGATACTGCAGATCTATGTCAAAATCTACCATCAATTCGAGCCAACGTCTCTGCCTCATGTTAAGCTCCTTCTGAGTATATACATACTTCAGACTCTTGTGATCTGTAAAGATGTCTACTTTCTTCCCATAAAGGTAGTGCCTCCAAATCTTCAATGCAAATATAACTGCTGCTAACTCCAGATCGTGTGTTGGGTAGTTCTTCTCGTGGACCTTCAACAGTCTCGATGCATAAGCAATGACTTTACCATGTTGCATCAAAACACATCCTAATCCACTACCTGATGCATCACTGTAAACAACAAAATCTCCTGACCCTGAAGGAAGAGTCAAGACTGGTGCTGTCGTTAATCTTTTCTTCAATTCCTTGAAGGCCTTCTGGCAGTCTTCTGTCCATATAAACTCCTGGTCTTTACTTGTCAACTTCGTCATCGGTTCTGCAATCCTTGAGAAATTTTCTACAAACCTTCGGTAATATCCCGCGAGTCCGAGAAAACTTCTCACCTCTTCAACTGATGTGGGTGTAGGCCAAGTCTCTATTGCCGCGACTTTCTCTGGATCAACTGAAAGTCCTTCTCCTGAAATGATATGTTCCAAGAAAGGTACTTTGTCCATACAAAACTCACACTTACTGAGTTTGGCATATAGCTTCCCCTGCCTCAAGGTCTCTAACACGATTCTGAGATGCTCCTCGTGCTCTTCGTAGCTCTTGGAATATATTAGAATGTCGTCAATGAACACAACCACAAATTTATCCAAGAACTGATGAAAGACTCTGTTCATCAAACTCATAAACACTGCTGGCGCATTGGTTAAACCAAACGGCATCACCAAGAATTCATAATGTCCATACTTGGTCCTGAAAACTGTCTTCGGTATGTCTTCCTTCCTTACTTTGATCTGATGATAGCCGAATCTAAGGTCAATCTTCGAGAATACCCTAGCACCACTCAATTGATCGAATAGATCATCAATGCGTGGTAAGGGATACCTGTTCTTGATGGTCATAGCATTTAGTGCCCTGTAGTCAATGCATAACCGTACTGTTCCATCCTTCTTTGGCACAAATAATATGGGTGCTCCCCAAGGTGAAACACTGGGCCGAATGAAACCCTTCTCCAAAAGATCATCAACCTATTCTTTCAACTCCACTAACTCCTTAGGTGCTAGCCGATATACTGATGAAGTGATAGGCTCTGCTCCTGGAGTTAAGTCTATTGTGAATTCTATTTCTCGATTAGGCGGTAAACCTGGAAGATCATCAGGAAATATATCCATAAATTCTGATATGACTCTTGGGTAACCTGTCTCCTCTTCTACAGATACTACCCTAAGAGTAGGCTGAACTCCTTGCTCTATTGCTCCTCGAAGAAATACAAATTCTGGATGTCCAGGCGGTCTAAATATAACCCGCCCAAGTCGGCAATCAAGAGTTGCATGGTACTGACTTAACCAGTCCATACCAAGTACAACATCATAATCCGGCATAGAAAATATCAGAAATTGAGCTCGCATCTCTCTTCCACAAACTACTACAGAACATGATCTACAAACGTCACTAACCGGAATAATTCTACCTCCCGTAAGAATTCTCTTCATCTTCGGAAGGGGTGCGGTAGCTACTCTATGGGTGGCTACAAAGCTAGCTGCTATAAATGAATGAGATAATCCAGAATTAAATAAAGCTACAGCTGGTAATGAAGCTACTAAAATGGTACCTGCGATAACTTCGCCTGCAGTAGCCTCCTCCTCAACAGCTAATGTGAATGCCTGTCCTCGTCCCTGAGCTAGACCTCTCTACTGCTGCTGAGCCTGTTGAAATAGAGCTGCCTGTGGTGTGTCACGACCCACACCCGGTTTAGGGGCACGAGTGCGTGGGTACGTCCAGCCTACGCCGCAGCATCGGCGGTAGAACGCTGTCAAGATCTTGATACTATCTAGCCAGTCTCACACAAGCATCCAATCTCCATAAGGAGGCACGGATGACACAAATAAAATGAACACATACTCAATCACAGGATTACAGCACGATAAGATAGCGAACAAAATTAAATACAACACAAGCCAAAAAGTAATAACTTAACTCAACAAATATCCCAGTCATCAAAAATTGCAGGAGACAAATCCGGTACCAAAAGTCTGCTAAAAGAACTAACTAGAAGATTGGTGATTCCGGCTAGACCTCCCGGAATCACAACTAACTATCAAGCCCAAGTGCAGCTACTCACCATATGGTCCATAAAGTGTTGGCTACCGATCCTCTAAAGCATAGTCTGGAAAAATGTTTCCAGTCAGGAAGGAGCAAAGTACAAATCTCAAATAACAGTTCCATTTAATTGATAAGGACTATAAAGCAATAAACATGTGATGCTAGCTACTGAGAAGACAGTGAAATAAATGCAATGGCAATAAAAGAGAGGCAGGCAATGTAAAGTGACAGGCAATAGGCAATATGATATAGTCAGTGCATGTATAAAAATGAAAAGAACAAGGAACAGTATCATATACGGGTGATGTAGTATATGATTTAAAATTGGGAACTGTAATCTATTCTAAGTGCTTGAAATAGTAGTTTCAAAATATGATCGGCTTGGGAACATGTACGATAGCTATAGGGCCTGGCTAATCATGGGTGAAGAGCATGATTAACACTTACATTGTTCTACACTACAATAAGAGGTTATGATCACATTTCTTACTAACTACTTCCCCGCCCCCAACTAGTAGTATGGATCCAACCATGACACGTCATGATACACGAGCAAGTCCAATCTATCATGTACGATGTCTAATATACATGTCGTGTACAATGTCAAACGATAATCAAGGTAACATCTTATGACTGCAGATCCAAGCTATACTAGTCCGTGTAGCATAGTGTCAAGGATTCAGATGTAACATTTCATGATTATTGAACTTATAGAAATTATCAAGGAATTGGAAATTATCAGAGAATGTACTTGCCTTGGGTCCTTAGCTGATAATTATTGATGTCCTGTTCCAGAGTATCCCCTGGGTAAACCAACAGTCCTAGAAACATATCACAAAGCAAAGCCACATTTGCATCAGATGCTACACTAACACAGTCTAAAAATGCTGAGTTCGGGACTTCTCTAGGTATGATACTGGTCACCTAGGATCACCTAGCAGATAGATATATAAGACACATTACCTGTTTTTAATCATTAATACCTACCATATATATATAATTGAAATACAAATATGTATATACCAAATTGAATTTATACTATATATATATATACATAATATATATACAGATATACCAATAAAATACAATACTACCATATATGAGGAATACATAATACTAATATATGAATTTAGTTTGTACTAGTATATGCTTTTTATTAACTAGATATCTCATATATATAAAATAACCAATATATATATATATATACAATATATATATATATCAATTTAATCATACGTACTAGAATACATACATATATATATATATATATATATAATTCATATTAAATATATACATGTACATATATATATATACATATCATGCAATTAATTAATCGTAACTACCATAATATTAAATATTATAAAAAGTCAAAAATACCCCTGTTCCCGGAACGTGGTAGTGACAAGTCTACCCTCCTTAAAAGAATATCGTCTTCAAAATTCAAAATCCTCAAAGTAGCGTTTATTCATACACATTACTATTTTCCCTCAAAGTTTAAATTCATAAATCATGAAATCAGGTAATAATCCACAATGACTTTTCACAAATTTCAAAAATTCTGAAATTATTGTATTTCTGAAAAATTCTCGAAATAAAATCAAAGTCCATTTTTATCAAAAATTTCCCCGAAATTTTTAGTTAATAATTCAATACTCGGAATTTAATATCCACTCCTCTAACTTGATTTTAAATCGAAGCACATATGTAATCTTGTCCAAAAGGTTTAAATTCAGACATTTATCCATCAAAATTTTTATTCCTCGATTTCCTCTTTCTCAAAATACTCAACAATACGATACTTAAGGATTCTCCAAATGCGACATCCAACTATAAAATTCTAAAATTCATAACTTGTAACCAAACAAATATAATGATAGTCTCCCAAAATTTCCAAATTTTAATAACCAATTTAATCACATCATAATCTTCCTGGAATTTATAAACCACCAATTATGCCATGTTAATTTCTTGGCCCTTTATTTAAATCGATGTTTATGCTCGAATTTTTAATCATCTTGTTAATCATCTTGTCTCTCCTGTCAAGTCATAACTCCTTCATGAATCTTCGTCATGGTCAAACCCCGATAATCATGGTCTACGAAAATCTTTCTACAATCATACAACATACAACCCAAGGGGAATATGTACAGTCATAGTATCTTTCGTCATGGTATTGCAGTCTCTGTATCAGGGTGTACAACTAACTATATTATAACAAGGAAATCATGCACACAACTATTGTACTAAGGAATCAATCAATCAATCAAATAGAGAGGGACAGAAGGAAGGAAAGAACAGAACCTGCTAACACATTACCTGCAGTATCGGTCTCCTCGACCGTCATCGTAAATGCCCCGCCCTGCTGGGGTGGTTCCCTTCGCGGGTGCTGAGCATTATACGGGTCCACAGGTAGCCTAACTGGATCTCTATAATCTGAAGCTGCGCGCTGGCCGGGAAGATAAGGGGCTAGAAGACAATCCCTTACTCGATGTCCCGCAGCGCCGTAGTGCAAACAAAGTCCTAGCCTCGTTCTACAGCTCTCCCAAAGGTGACCTGGCTTCTTACAGAAATGACAGGTCTGCTGTGTCTCTCTTGGAGGCTGTTGCTGATTCTGCTGAACACGGACTGGTGCCTGGTACCGTTGTTGATACTGATACGCCCATGGATATTGCTGAATGTGAACTGGTGCTAGGTACTGCTGTTGGTGCTGAATACGGGGATGCTTGGCTGGTCCTGTGCTACCATTCATATCTCCAAAAGTATTGTGACTCCTCTTAGGCCTGAGATCCAGATCCTCTTCTGCAATCTGGGCATCCATCAAGATAGCCTCAAAGGTAGCGGTACGACGACCAGAAGTGCGTGACCTAATCTCTCTCGTCAGCCCCTTCCTAAATTTTCGGGCTCGATCTCCTGGGTCACGAATCATGGACGATGCAAAACGGCTCAATCTACAGAATTCTGCAGCGTACTCATCGACCGACATGTTTCCTTGAACCAAGTCATGAAACTGACTTTCCAAGGTTCCCAATGCCACGTCGGGAAAGAACTTCTCCTTGAAGAGTTCCTTGAAGGTCTCCCAAGTAAGTCCTTGTGCAGTAATTCTCGGCTCCGTGCGATACCACGTGAGTGCGATATTGAACATCTGACTGCAAGCGGCTTCTATCTGCAAGTTCTCCGGAATCTGGGTCAATCGCAGGTTCCTCTCTATATCCTCTAGCCAGTCATCATCGTAGAGTATCCCTTCGGTGCCTTTAAACTCTCGAGGCATCATTCTCTTGAAATCCACTATAGTGCCTGATCTCTGCTGCTGGCCAGGAAACTGCTGGTACTGTGCTACTTTCTCCAAAGCTTGGAGAGTCACCTGATGAGCATTCTCCATGTTTTCTCTCATCAGCTCGGTTTGTGCCTGGTGCGCTTCTGCTTGCACCCTCTGAGCCTCAGCTTGAACTCGCTGAGCATCTGCCGTCACTCTTTGGACATCTACCATGCCCTGGATCAAGGTAAACATCTGCGTCCCGTCAATGGGCAAACCTCCGGGAATCGGAGTCGGAGGAGAAGGAAGGTTGTCCGTCACAGCTGCGGCAATCCTCTAAGCAGATGGGGGAGGAGGATCCCCGAAAAGTGCAGACACTCCTACGTGCATCGGAGATGTAGGAGGAACTACGGCTGTCTGTCCCTCAGGTGGAGAGGTGGCAGACCCCTCTAAAGCTGATGTTCCCGCTCTCATAGACCGTGTCTGCGGCGACATCCTGAAGACAGATCCCAAAGAATCAATTTAGGCAAAATGCGATATCATCAAGGAAGGATAGTACAGTTCTAAAGAAGCAACATTCAAGATAAATAGATTGAAAGGAAAAAATCCTAGTTGTGATTGCACAGGTCAAAGATACATCCAAGGTCTGATACCTCTATCCATCTAAGTACCACAGTTCTACTAGAAACATACTCTCTGTTAGCTTCCTTACCTACTGCAATCGCTGATACTAGTTATCCTTATCACTCAAGTGCATATCAATTGCAACATACCATACTAAGTACTGCTCTCCCTCCAATACATTCTTAAATGAACACCTAAGCCAGTTGGCAGTGAAGCCAACATATCCTTATATATGCACCTCATCTATTATATACTAATATATCTCTCTCACTATAAGATTTTATCCTCCAAATAAAGTCCTCGAAACTAACGCCTCGAAAAATTTAAAGTATAATGTATATACCTCCCTCAAGGTCAATTATTTAAATACTGAAATAAAAACTTAATCACAAAATCCTTACAGACTTGTCTAGGTTCATCAAATTGAATCTGAATTCCTCAAAAATAAAATTTTAATAACATAATATCTCGACTTCTCAAAATTCAAAAATGCAATTCATTTTCAATCTTCAAATTTAAATCCATATCTAGTAATCCAATAGCCCTAGTGTTAATCTTTCTCACTGTCCTCATCGACGTGTATCATCAAATAATACCATAAATCAGTCTGTAAATTCATCTTGATGTGAAATCAAACCCTACAATGAAACCAAAATCCTAATTTAATACCTGATCAACAATCAACAAGTGAGAATGGACGGAACAAGGGAATGATTTTAAATTGGAAAGCTTTAACAAGATTCTCAGGGGTCATCCCAGGAATCTCTCAAGGAATTGTGATTGAGTATTCGCTCTCGTCCTAGTATCCTATGTCCTAGATCCTATCGCAGGCACGCAATAGTGTAACAAAGATGCCACACTACTACGACATCGTACAACTCGGGAAGTCAGACCTGCATGGGCCACCACTAAAAATGTGTCACGACCCGCACCCGGTTTAGGGGCATGAGTGCGTGGGTACGTCCAGCCTACGCCGCAGCATCGGCGGTAGAACACTGTCAAGGTCTTGATACTATCTAGCCAATCTCACACAAGCATCCAATCTCCATAAGGAGGCACGGATGACACAAATAAAATGAACACATACTCAATCACAGGATTACAGCACGATAAGATAGCGAACAAAATTAAATACAACACAAGCCAAAAAGTAATAACTTAACTCAACAAATATCCCAGTCATCAAAAATTATCGGAGACAAATCCGGCACCAAAAGTCTGCTAAAAGAACTAACTAGAAGATTGGTGATTCCGGCTAGACCTCCCAGAATCACAACTAACTATCAAGCCCAAGTGCAGCTACTCACCATATGGTCCATAAAGTGTTGGCTACCGATCCTCTAAAGCATAGTCTGGAAAAATGTTTCCAGTCAGGAAGGAGCAAAGTACAAATCTCAAATAATAGTTTTATTTAATTGATAAGGACTATAAAGCAATAAACATGTGATGCTAGCTACTGAGAAGACAGTGAAATAAATGCAATGGCAATAAAAGAGAGGCAGGCGATGTAAAGAGACAGACAATAGGCAATATGATATAGTCAGTGCATGTATGAAAATGAAAAGAACAAGGAACAGTATCATATACGGGTGATGTAGTATATGATTTAAAATAGGGAACTGTAATCTATTCTAAGTGTTTGAAATAGTAGTTTTAAAATGTGATCGGCTTGGGAACATGTACGATAGTTATAGGGCCTGGCTAATCATGGGTGAAGAGCATAATTAACACTTACATTGTTCTACACTACAATAAGAGGTTATGATCATATTTCTTACTAACTACTTCCCCGCCCCCAACTAGTACTGTGGATCCAACCATGACACGTCATGATACACGAGCAAGTCCAATCTATCATGTACGATGTCTAATATACATGTTGTGTACAATGTCAAACGATAATCAAGGTAACATCTCATGACTGCAGATCCAAGCTATACTAGTCCGTGTAGCACAGTGTCAAGGATTCAGATGTAATATTTCATGATTATTGAACTTATAAAAATTATCAAGGAATTGGAAATTATCAGAGAATGTACTTGCCTTGGGTCCTTAGCTGGTAATTATTGATGTCCTGTTCCAGAGTCTCACCTGGGTAAACCAACAGTCCTAGAAACATATCACAAAGCAAAGCCACATTTATATCAGATGCTACACTAACACAGTCTAAAAATGCTGGGTTCGGGACTTCTCTAGGTATGATACTGGTCACCTAGGATCACCTAGCAGATAGATATATAAGACACATTACCTATTTTTAATCATTAATACCTACCATATATATATAATTGAAATACAAATATGTATATACCAAATTGAATTTATACTATATATATATACATAATATATATACAGATATACCAATAAAATACAATACTACCATATATGAGGAATACATAATACTAATATATGAATTTAGTTTGTACTAGTATATGCTTTTTATTAACTAGATATCTCATATATATAAAATAACCAATATATATATATATATATATATATATATATACAATATATATATATATATCAATTTAATCATACGTACTAGAACACATATTTATATATATATATATATATATATATATATATATATATAATTCATATTAAATATATACATGTACATATATATATATACATATCATGCAATTAATTAATCGTAACTACCATAATATTAAATATTATAAAAAGTCAAAAATACCCCTGTTCCCGGAATGTGGTAGTGACATGGTGCCAGGGGTGGTCTCTGCTGAGTTTTTCCTGGAGCTGGTGGTCTGACTCCTCCAACTCCTGTCTGCGGTGCTCCTACTGCTGGATAAGCTGGTCGTGGTGCAAGTAAAGCTAGTCTCGGTACTCCCTCTCTGCGCTCGGTGCAGTCTCTGGTTTGATGCTAGTTGGATCCGCAAGCCAGGCAGAGTCCCAACTTGCGTCTGCATTCTCTCTCGATGTGACCTATCTTGCCGCAGTGGTGACAAGTAGGGAGAGATATGGCCCGGTGTGCTGTCCTCTCTGGCATACTCCTCTGGGACCATTTTGCTGTATCCCCAGGTGATGTCCTGGATGGTGCTGAGGTGATTGGCCTCTTCAGATTTGACTCTCTTCTAGTGATGCGCTCCATGCGTCGTGCTGCTGCAAGAACGTCGGTATATGATGTAGGTACGACCGATCCAATCAATCTCTGGAGCTCGAAATCAGTCCGTCAAAGAACTTCTCAGCTTTCTCTTCCTCTGTCGCAATCAAGGTTGGGGCAAAGCGACTTAGGCGAATAAATTCTGCGTTGTATTCTTCCACTGTCATATTGCCTTGGATAAGGCGGTTGAACTTGTCTCTGAGCTCTGACCGTGCTACTGCTGGAATATACATCTCTCGGAAGAGTCTGGAGAACTCTTCCCAAGTGACTCGGTCCTGTCCGAGCCTCCTCTCTTCTGCTAACCACCAATGATGTGTATTTTCAGTTAACTGCATTCTGACTGCAGTCATCCACTTCTCTCTCGGAAGTTCAGCTGCTTCCAACTGGTGCTGTATGTTTGTGAACCATTCATGAACTTCTGTTGGCCCCTCTTTACCAGAAAATGTACGAGGTTTGAGCTGACGGAAGTCGATGATAGATCCCGTTGTTGTTCGCCTCGCTGGTGGATTTGCCTGCTCCAATGCGGATACCAAGCTGGTTCTCAGATACTCGGCCTCCTAACGATGTGCCTCTTGCTAAATCTGCTGCTGGGCTTACATCATAGCATACATCATCTGGAATATCTGTTGCCCGTCCATGGCTTATCCTGGCGGGAAAACTGGCATCTAGGGAGTGAACTGTGGTGGAGGTGGGATGTCATCTCTCCGGAACTTTGGATTAGGCTAACCGGCCTGATCGCTCTGCGATGCTTGTCCTCCATTCCCTGGGGTCACTCCGTCTATATAAGTAACCACAGCATCGTATGGTGTATCCAAAGGAATCTCATCTCCGTTCCTGGGATCCATTACTCTGCAACCAAAAGATAAACTGTAAGAATGCTCAGAGGAATCAATACAGGATGCAAATCAAGTAACAAATTTGAGTTCAATATAGAGTTCAAAAATGGTTCAAATAATGGATGAGATCCTATAACTTATCCTATCCTTAGGGCAGGCTGGTTCGGTCCCTAAGTTGAAACCGAACAATTTAGTCGTAGACCTGCATGGACCACCACAAAAACTATGTCACGCCCCAGTCCCATAATACCGACACTACCAGAAAAAGTCAAATTAGCGACGTCTAAAAATATCGCTAAATAACAAAATGTCGTAATTTGGTTTAGCGACGTAATTAGCGACGTTATAAAGTTGTCGAAAAAACCCAAGTCGCAAAAAAAAATATCGCTAAACGTCGCTATACCGACATTTTTAGCGACTTTACTGTGTCGCAAATTTTTGCGACGTTTAGCGACGCCAAGTCGCTAAATAGCGACGTTTATTAAAGTCGCTAAAGGTCGGTGATTAGCGACGTCTATAGCGACGTTATACCAACGTCTTAAATGACCTGGCTATACTGCCATGTCAGCAATTGGTGACGTATAGCGACGTCTTTAGCGACGTCATTAGCGACTTTTTACAGCATCGCTAATTAGCGACGTATTTAGCGACGTAACTTAACGTCACTAAACGTCGCTAAACGTCGCTAAACACGTCGCTAATTTAAAAAAAAATAAAAAAAATAGTGTCCAGAAGCAAACACCTTACCACAAATACCACATTGGTGATTCCCTGCAGTTTTAGCCTTTCCACTGTGGACAACTGTCGGATCGACAACATCCAATGGGCTAGTAGTACTCTCGCCTCCTCTGCTGCAGCATCCCCCTTTGAGCCTCTTGTGGCTCGCACGGTACCCGCCTAGAGCCTGGTAGGAGTGGAAGCTCTTCTTGCAAGAGGCACACTCGTATCGGCTCTACCCCAATCTAGCACCGTAACCATCTTCATCACACACACCAACATGATTCAATCTAGTTAACTATATAATTCAATTAAATTAAAGACCACAAGAAGCATTGTTGAAGTATTAATCCAATTAAATGTGGATATGCAAGATAACTATATAATCCAATTAAATTAACTAAAAAATTAAAGAACACAAGAAGCATCATACATCATGCCTATTGTTGAAGTATCAATAATTCATAATATACAATCGTATCCTAAATAATAATAAAAATAACTATACTACTACGGATCTGCAGGAGGCTGACCACCGGCGCGCTTGAAGGATAAGAACTCCTCATACTCGTCCCGTGGAATTAACACCGATGTCGATGGAGAAGGCAGTGACGTCGCTTGAAGGATAAGAACTCCTCCAAGTCTGTGAGTCGCTGGTTGTAAGAATCCAGGGTAGATAACAGCCTCGTACTGCTATCACCCATTGAATCCTACATCCTCGTCAGCTTCTCGCCCATCGATATCTGTGACGCCTGCAGCTCCATGATGTTGCGATCATTGGAGGCTCTAATATCATTTGTCAATTCCCATAGCTCCGTCATGCTGCGGTCGAGCATATCCAATCGTGTGATAAGCATCGGATCGTACGCCTGCGGCTCAGACCGGGACTGGTCCTCCATACTTCGCAGCAAGTCGTCACGGAGAGACGCAATCTGACGGTCAACGGCCTCCTGGACGGCCTCCTGGACTCTGGCCGACGACTGCGAGGGCTGCGACTGCGAGGGGTGTGTGGAATGCGCAGCTGTCGGGGAGGCCCTAGATGACTGCGTCGCAACCAGGGCGCCATAGGAGCCCGTACCGCAGTACGTACCCCTCTGGAGACCACCAGCTGCGGTCACCCACAGGTCGTCCACCGACGAAGATGGACCGGGCTGCGACGAAGTACCAGCCTCTCCAAGTGTAGGTGCACTAGCAGTCGCCCGCTCATGAAGCCTAAGATACTCGGCCTAGAAAAGGTTTGGAAACTCGATAATTGCCTAAGTTATATTAAAATAAACACAAAGTAAAGTAATACTTACATAGGTCTGTGAGGCCCTCTCATCAATAAGATTTCCGTCCTTGCGATGGGTGGCCAAGAAGACGGTCACCATGTTTGCATCCTCACCCCTCTGTACCTGTTAAAAATATATTATTTATTACTAAACTTAAATATTTTTTCTAAGTACCATTTTATGGTACTTATATTAAAATAATATATTTTAAAAGAAAAAATATACCAAACGACGGAAATGTTTCGTCATCGGAATCGAGCCACCACACCACTTGGCAGCATTCTGCCTAGCCGCCTTGGCCTTCTTAGACCTTTCCTTGTAGCTCGGATCGTCGAATCTAGCCCTCATCGCAGTCCACTGCTCAGGCGTGATCCAACCTTGGATCGGTTTTCTAGCACGATTATGAGCCTTCTGTTCATCCAGAGCATCTCGGATAAGCTTGGCGGCAACGGTAGGAAAGAGCCGCTCGATCAACTCGGCCCGGTGCGGAGGAAAAAATATGTTTGCTACAATAAATAATTCATTAAGTTAGCATCACGAATATGCATAAATTAGAGGATTTATTTAATATACTTTTACCTGGAAGTGCGCAAACCAGAATGTCTTCCTCTCCTCCGGAGCCTCAGAGTAGTTGATCCAAGGGCCACCGTAGTTGTTCCTCAGAAATTAGCCCAGGCGTCTCTGAACCGACGATGGACGATATCTATACAGAGATAATAATTTAGATTACTGAAAAGTTCAATATACGATGAATAAAGAGAAACACAAATATATACTAAACCATCTAATTGACTTACTTTGTACCGTCGGCCCAAATCTCTGTCCTCGTCTCCTCCGGTGGTGCGCATGGAGGATCTTGCTGATGCTGGGACAACGTCGACACGACCTCCTCGACATGCTCATCTGTCCCCATGGTTCCGTCAACAGGAGGAACGCTGGACGAGGGTGTACTATCACGCCAGGAACTACTTGTCCCAACAGTCGGTCATATGTGTGATTGATATACTGGAGTACTGGGCGACGATGATCCGGAACCAACAGTAGGCAGTACCGGAGTGGCACTCTGTCTACCTCGGGACCTGCCGAATCCTCCGTGTCGTCCTGTCATATCTGATAACAACATATGATGAATATAGATAAACACAAATATATACTACATTCTACAGTCGAAATGTGATACATATCTCAAAGCATTATACAGTCAAAATATAATACATATATTCGTTAATGGGTACATCTACTTCTACATACAATATTTACAGTCAAAATATAGTTACATTCTACATGCAATATTTTTTATTTTCAATCATCTTCAGAAAATTCATCTTGTTCGCCTTCGTCGTCCTGCTCTTCCTCTTCCTCGTCTTTACTTTCATCTACTTCGTCGTCCTCGTCGGATAATTCTACATCTTCTACATTATTACTCGTGTAATGAGTAACTTCCGTTGAGTCCACATCTACAATATTTGTTACAAGAGGTAGATCGTCCTCCTGATAAGCTATTTCGTCAATGTCAAAGGTATTTCTAGCTTTAGTCTTGCATACTGCCCACCAATGCGACCTCGCTGTACCTCGTCTAGGATAAGTTGTGAAGTACACGAGCTGAGCCTGACTTGATAGGACAAATGGTTCGTAGCCTTGATATCTACGCTTGTAGTTTATATCCACAAGGCCATGCTTGTCAATTTTCCAACCTTGATCTTGAATCGGATCGAACCATTCACACCTGAATAGTACGATATTAGCAGGTTCTGTGTCATAATTATATGTCAACTCCACAATCTCTCGTAAGATGCCAAAAAAATCATTGCCCGGATTGACGTCTTTGTAGTTTGAAAAAATCATTGCCAAAAAAATCTATCCCGATAACATTCCATAGGCCGGAAAGTCGTTGATGGTCCACATAAGTGCTGCCCTCATCTGAAATTCTGCTTTCTAGAAACATCGTACGTGTTGGCACCGACTTCCCACAGCTGATTCAACTCATCTATCAAAGGTTGTAAATACACATCGATGTTCCTCTTCGGATTGTTCGGACCCGGGATAATAACGGTTAGGAACATATACGGAGTCTTCATGCACATCTAAGGCGGTAGATTATACGGAGTGACGATCACAGGCCAACACGAATACTGGGAGCCCGAAAGTCCGAATGGGGTAAAACCGTCAGAGCAGAGCCCCAATCTGACATTACACGCTTCCTCGACAAAATATGGATACTCTCGATCAAAGTGCTTCCATGCTTCTCCATCGGATGGATGATCCAATACTCCTTCGATCTGTTTTTGCCTGTGCCAACTCATGTTTTCTGCAGTCTCCTTAACCATAAACAACCGCTGCAACCGCGGCGTCAAAGGCAAGTAGTGTATCGAATCGGTAGGCTTCCTTGCACCGACAGACTTTCCTCTAACAGTGGCCTTGTAGCGATCAGCACCACAGAATCTGTACGCATCTTCATCCTTATCATCTTTGTAGTACAACATGCACCCGTTGAGACATGCAAATAAGGAATGGCCAGCAGCACGCACCGATGAACAAACCCAATTTAATGGATCCATCAGGGCATACTTAAGCTGTAAAATTAAGTCTACGACAATCAGGCACAACTAATCTCATCCACACAAAGTATAAAAGCATGATCCACAGAATATAAATAAGGAATATAAATCATCATCTGTCTCAATAAGGAACTTCGGGGAACAACCCGATAAATATCTAATATAATGGTTCAACAGACCAGAATATAAATGACTGAAATAAATAAATACTGAGCATGAAACATGGATGCTCAGGAAAGGTCTTCAGCTAACACATCGTCCTCGGATGGCGGTACAGCTCCTGGATTAGCTCCTGCTGTGGTCCCGTATACCTCGGGATAGATCTCGTCCTCAAATTCTGGGGACATAATCCATATCCAGGTCCTCAGGGGACATAGCAAGGTACAGATAATAATACAAGCCAAAATATAAGCAGTGCAGCAAATAATGAGATAAATAGGGTAAGTATGTAATCATCTGTGTGAACTGCAAGAGAGAACATCAATAGTACTCAGGTTAAAGCAACTACAAGCTCTGTGTAGGGGAGCCGGTAGCAGTGATATTATGAGGTGGTCTAGCTCAGCGGGAGACTGAGTAGCCGGCATAACATAATCAACCTGTAGCCTGAGGGTCTCTCCAGAAATAGATAAAACAATAAGGGAGTACTAAATAACCAGCTAAGTGATATGCAAGATGAGAGCAGCACTAGAGCTCAGGCTGATGCCACTACAAGCTCTGTGTCAGGGAGCCGGTAGCAGCAGTAATAATGAGTAATGGGCCAAGCTCGGGCTTAGAGTCTTGTGCCTCATAATAATAGGGATTATATATATATGATCAGCCTGTAGCCTGTGTGTCTCTCCCCACCCAATGTAACCACACATCTCATGTCCATAACGTCTCATGTACATGTCACGCACGATCATAGCTAATGCAACAAGTCATAAAGTATCTAAGAATATAGTATCTCTGTCAAGTCCTGTATCCTATACAGAATCACCACGAATATCTCGGAAAGATCCTGTCTCATGAACAGTGTCAAGTATCCTGGGTCAAAGTGTACTTGGTAAGACAAGTACGAGAAGATAAAGTGTCACGAATATCCATCTCTAGATGACAATACACAACACCGCGTACGGTGTTGGCACCCGACTAATAATCGGACGCTAAGTATGTCACACGGTCCTAGGTTAAGCATGCACAGTAATATAATGAAGCAAGGAAAATATGTAACAATACTGCAGAGTTTGGCAAAGTATACTTGCCTGGTGTCCGAATATCAACAGTCATCCCGGTATCAGTGGATCCTGTAGGTACTCCTCCAAAAGCAGTAATAAACATCACCAACCATCTCAGAAGATGTCAAATAGCTAGAAACGTCTGTCCTTAAGTCCAATTTGGACACAGGGGCAAAAAGGACATTTTTGGGCCAAAGCGGGTCCAAATATGGGCCACTTTGCACCGAAAAGCGTGTCAGGGTCATAGGTCTCCAAATTCTTCAAACTCAGTGTCTATAAGTCAGGAACAATGATACGAACCCAACGGAACTTCCAAAATTATATTCCGATGAGCCGATCACAAAATCGCCCGTCAAGTAGAGCCTATGGGGCCACGATACGCGATTTTGTCAACGTTCTCAGAATCAGACCAAACTTGGGTCACAGGACCAGCGTATTGCTACGAGTCTGATGGTGCAAGTTTTATCTCGATTCGACATGTGTAGACAAAGTTACAGCGTCTTCCAGAATGAACGAATACGGGGCGTTGTCGGCGGATATGCGTTGATTCCGGTGTGCACGCATATCCGAATTGACTTCTGCGAAATCCCACATGTCCGTATCAACATCGCGCACGTTTTCGTAAAGACCGTGTACGACCAAGTCATCCCATTTGGCGGGGCGCACTCAGTTCCAGGGTGAAACAGGGCATTGCATTTCCTATTTTTGGATCGCGGTGTGCGATCACCACAGGACACGATGCACCGAACGAGTTATACTTTATAGTCCTTATCAATTAAATGGAACTGTTATTTGAGATTGTGCTTTGCTCCTTCCTGACTGGAAATATTTTTCCAGACTATGCCTTAGAGGACCGCTGTCCGACACTTTATGGACCATATGGTGAGTAGCTGCAGACTTGGTAGTAGTTGTGATTCCGGAAGGTCTAGCCGGAAATTTCCATTATTAGTTAGTTCTTTAAGTAGACTATTTGGTACCGGATTTGTCTCCAATATTTTTATTGAGACTTGGATATTGTTGAGTTAGATTACATTCTGGATTTATGTTGTATTTAATTTTAATTTCGGTTCGTTATCTTATCGTGCTGTAATCCTTTGATTGAGTATGTGCTCGTTTATTGTGTCATCCGTGCCTCCTTATGGAGATTGGATGCTGTGTGACATTAGCTAGATAGTATCAAGACCTTGACAGCGTTCTACCGCCGACACTGCGGCGTAGGCTGGACGTACCCACGCACTCGTGCCCCTAAACCGGGTGCGGGTCGTGACACGTTTTTAGTGGTGGCCCATGCAGGTCAGACTTCGCGAGTTATGCGATTTCGTAGTAGTGTGAAATCCTTGTTATACTACTGCGTGCCTGCGATAGGATCTAGGACATAGGATACTAGGACGAGAGCGAATACTCAATCACAATTCCTTGAGAGATTCCTGGGATGACCCCTGAGAATCTTATTTTAATTCCAAATTTAAAATTATTCCCTTGTTCCGTCAATTCTCACTTATTGATGTTGAATTTGATTGTTGTTAATTAGGTATTAAATTAGGATTTTGGTTTCATGGTAGGGTTTGATTTCGTATCAAGATAAAATTTGTAGACTAATTTATGGTATTACTTGATGACACACGTCGATGAGGACAGTGAGAAAGATAACACTAGGGCTATTGGACTACAAGATACGGATTTAAATTTTAAATTGAGGATTGAAAGTAAATTTTTAATTTTTGAATTTTGAGAAGTGAAATGTTGTCATTAAAACTTTTTGAGGAATTCAGATTCAATTCAATAAACCTAGACAAGTATGTAAGGAATTTTTGTGATTAAGTTTTTCAGTATTTAGATAATTGGTCTTGAGAAAAGTGTATGCATTTACTTTAAAATTTATTCGAGGAGTTATTTTCAGGAATTTTATTTGAGGATAAAATCTTATAGTGGGGGAAGATATATTAGTATATAGTAAATAAGATGCTTGTGTAAGGTCTGTTGGCTTGAGCATAATTAAGATTTCACTGCAACTGACTTAAGTGTTCATCTAGGATGATATTAGAGAGAGAGTACTTAGTATGGTGTGTTGCATTTGATATGCACTTGAGTGATAAGGATGACTAGTATCAGCGATTGCAGTAGGTAAGGAAGCTAGCAGTGAGTGTGCTTGTGATAGAACTGTGGTACTTAGAGGGATAGAAGCATCAGACCTTGGATGTATCTTTGACCTGTGCAATCACAATTAGGATTTTATTTCCAATCTTTTATCTTGAATATTGCTTCTTTAGAACTGTACTGTCCTTCCTTGATGATATCGCATTTTTGCCTAAATTGATTCTTTGGGATCTGTCTTCAGGATGTCGCCGCAGACACGATCTATGAGAGCGGGAACATCAGCTTTAGAGGGGTCTGCCACCTCTCCACCTGATGGACAGACAGCCGTAGTTCCTCCTACATCTCTGATGCACGTAGGTGATCCTCCTCCCCCACCTGTTCAGAAGATTGTCGCAGATGTGACGGACAACCTTCCACCTCCACCGACTCCGATTCCCGGAGGTTTGCCCATTGACGGAACGCAGATGTTTACCTTGATCCAGGGCATGGTAGATGCCCAGAGAGTGATAGCAGATGCTCAGCGAGTTCAAGCTGAGGCTCAGAGGGTGCAAGCAGAAGTGCACAGGCACAAACCGAGCTGATGAAAGAAAACATGGAGAATGCCCATCAAGTGACTCTCCAAGCTTTGGAGAGAGTAGCATAGTACCAGCAGTTTCCTGGCCAGCAACAGCAGAGATCAGGCACTATAGTAGATTTTAAGAGGATGATGCCTCGAGAGTTTAAAGGTACCGAAGGAATACTCTACGCTGACGACTGGCTAGAGGATATAGAAAGGAGCCTGCGATTGACCCAGATTCCGGAGAACTTGCAGATAGAAGCCGCTGGCAGTCAGATGTTCGATATCGCACTCACGTGGTATCGCACAGAGCCGAGAATCACTGCACAAGGACTTACTTGGGAGACCTTCAAGGAGCTCTTCAAGGAGAAGTTCTTTCCCGACGTGGCATTGGGAACCTTGGAAAGTCAGTTTCATGACTTGGTTCAAGGAAACATGTCGGTCGACGAGTACGCTGTAGAATTCTGTAGATTGAGCTGTTTTGCATCGTCTATGATTCGGGACCCAGGAGATCGAGTCCGGAAATTTAGAAAGGGGCTGACGAGAGAGATTAGGTCACGTACTTCTGGTCGTCGTACCGCTACCTATGAGGCTATCTTGATGGATGCTCAGATCGCAGAAGAGGATCTGGATCTTAGGCCTAAGAGGAGTCATAATACTTTTGGAGATACGAATGGTAACACAGGACCGGCCAAGCATCCCCGTATTCAGCACCAACAGCAGTACCAAGTACTATTTCATATTCAGCAACAACCATGGATATTTTAGCATCCACCGCAGTACCTAGCACCAGTTTTTACCCAGCAACATCCATGTGCGTATCAGTATCAACAACAGTACCAGGCACCAGTCCGTGTTCAGCAGAATCTGCAACAGCCTCCGAGAGAGACACAGCAGACCTGTCATTTCTGTAAGAAGCCAGGTCACCTTTGGGAGAGCTGTAGAACGAGGCTAGGACTTTGTTTGCACTGCGGCGCTGCGGGACATCGAGTAAGGGATTATCTTCTAGCCCCTTATCTTCCCGGCCAGCGCGCAGCTTCAGATTATAGAGATCCACTTAGGCTACCTGTGGAACCGTATAATGCTCAGCACCCGCGAAGGGAACCACCCCAGCAGGGCGGGGCATTTGCGATGACGGTCAAGGAGACCGATACTACAGGTACGGTGTTAGCAAGCTTTGTTCTTTCCTTCCTTTTGTTCCTATCTATTTGATTGATTGACTGATACCTTAGTACCGTAGCTTGTATGCATGATTTCTTGTTAGAATATAGTTAATGGTACCCCTGATATAGAGACTGCAATACCATGACAAGACACCATACATATTCCCTTAGGCTGCATGTTGTATGATTGTAGGAAGTTTTGGCCATGATTATCGAGGTTTGACCATGACGAGGATTCAGAAAGGGGTTGTGACTTGACAAGATGATTAACAAGATGAAAAAAAAAAATTCGAGGATAAACATCGATTTAAATAAAGGGCCAAGAATTTAACATGGCAAGATTTATGATCTATTAATTCCAGGAAGATTATGGCATATTTAAATTGGTTATTAAAAATTTGGAAATTCTGGGAGATTATCTTTATTTAATTGCGAGTTATGAATTTTAGAATTTTATATGAGATGTTGCAATTGGAGAATCTTTAAGTATCGCATTGGTGGGTATTTTGAGGAAGAGAAAATCGAGAAATAAATTTTTTGATGAATAAACGTTTAAATTCAAACTTGTGGAACAAGATTACATTTTTATATCTGTTCATTGATAAAAAAAAAAAAATCAAATTTGAGGAGTAGATATTAAATTTCAAGTATTGAATCGTTAACTAAAAACTTTCAGGAAATTTTTGATAAAAATGGACTTTGATGTTATTTCGAGGATTTTCAGGGATGCAATAATTTTATAATTTTTGAAAAATCGTGAAAGGACATTGTAGATTATAACCTAATTTCATGGATGATGAATTTAAACCTTGAGGAAAAATAATAATATGCCTGATTAAATGCTACTATGAGGATTTTGAATTTCGAGGACAAAATTCTTTTAAGGTGGGTAGACTTGTCACTACCACATTCCGAAAACAGGGGTATTTTTGACTTTTTAATATTTAATATTATTGTAGTTACAATTAAATAATTGCATGATAAGATTTTTAATAATTATGTGATGTGTAATTAAATATAGTATTAGATGTAGTGTTCATTTATTTTTAGCTAGCAGACTAGACCTAGAAGCCAGTAGATGACCACCTGTCCGAATTATAGAATTCTGGATTTTAATATTTTATCTAGAATTTAATATTTGGAGATTGTAATTAATTACCGTATTTTATTTAATATTTTTTTTTTGCATTGCCTTTGCTTCGATATTTGGGACACTACCCTATCTTTTGTCTCCCAACAAATTTCACCATCTTGCCCTAGACATGCCCGCCTTCCATTTTGCTATTGTTGCAACTCATAATTTTGCTCTCTGTACATTGTTTCTGGCCGCACAAAAATTGTCGCGGACGTTATTTTAAATTCTTATTTTTGTATCGTTGTGCGTTCCAATCGAAATTGGAGGCAATCTTGACCTATTTTTCGTGCGGCCCAAATTAGGGTAATATTCTGTTCTGAGTCTACTTCATTATTGGTATTGATGAACTGACCTGATTTTGGCTCCATGTACTCCTAATTAATTGTTGAACACAACTTGCATTTATTTCTATTTAATTTGAGGATACCATTTTATCTGATTCCGTAAATTCTATATTAATTCCAGTGCCCTGTAAATTGAGCCCATACCGATCATACAGCGCCCCTGACCCTACAAAACACCGGACACCGAATCGCCCGCCAAATTTTTATCATTTCCTGTGGTTGTGCAAATACCCAAATTAAAGGGGGCTAATTTGCAAATAGGCATTTTTGTGTCAACACCTCATTGTTTAAAACAATGAGGGAGCCTAATAATAATTTAATTAAATCTCTCACCCTCACCCACATGAAGAAATTCTCCATGTCCAATCTGGACTCCTCATTTAAAAGGGGTCAATCACAACCCTTGATTTTACACCCTCTCCCCATATATATGTGATGTCCCATCAAACCCTAATCCCAAGAAACCTAGGTAGCCTCATCTCACAAGCCTCCTCCCTCTCTCTCCTACGTATGTAAAATTCTTTCTCCTCTTCTTCTCTTTTCTTTTCTTCTTCTCTTCCTTCTCCTTCTTCCTTTCTCCTTCTTCTTTAAAATTTTTTTCATTTGAATTTGAAAGAGGGGAAGGGGAGGGAACACTGTTCACCCCCATTCTGTACTCCGGCCGAGCCCTGTGCTCCGACGACTGCTCGGCAGTACCCCGGCCTGTCTCCGGCCAGGCGCCCGGCGGCTGCTGCACCACTGCTCCTCCGCCTCTCCCTCAACGTCAACCCTCCGGCGGCCCACATCAGTCCGGCGCCACCATCATCAACTACTCCCCAATCTCCCTGTGCTCCCCGACTCCCCTCCCATCTCCGGCAGGAGCTGCTGAACCCCGGCGGCCAACCCTCCGACCTCGGCTGCTTCCCCATTCCTCCCTCGACTGCGAGCCTCCACCACCGCCTCTACTCTTCCTCCTCCCTGCTGCATTTCCACCACCACCATCTCCATCTATCATCACCATCAGCGACTCCACCACCATTAATCCCGTCGACGAGAACCCAACACCACCACCGGCATCTGCAACCTCATTCCCCTGCTGCTCCTCCCTCACGAATCTTCAGCGGCCGCTGCGAGCTCCCCATCCCCGCTGCCAGCCGCTGAACTCATCCCTGTGCTCCCCGGCCCCCTCTGAACCCCGGACGGCCGAGTCCCCCACAGCCACCCTACTGCCGGCCGAGCCCAGTACCCCGGCGGCCTCTCCCTTTCCTGGCGGCGCTGCCAACCCCCAGTGAGTCCCCTTCTCTCCCCTTCCTTCTTCTTCTTATATATATATATATATATATATATATATATATATGTATATATATACATATGTATATACACATGAGTATATTAAAGATAGGTATATGTATTTGTATGTATATAGATAATGTGTAGACATATACGCATATACGAATGAGCATATATTAATATATATACGTATAGCATTTATCTAATTAATGTTTTAAATACATGAATATATATAGCATTTATTTAATTAATAATTAAACACATAATGTATTAGTATGTTAATAATATTAATGTATATGTATGTATATGGGATTATTTCATATAATACGTATTAATAAAATGTATGCTAGGTATATTTTCAATTAATGTTTTAGTATCTGTATTGTTAATTTTAATGATGGCATATATATACCTATATTTGTATAAGTAATTAGTATATTCTTAATATATATTTTGTATAAGCATTTAGTGTATTCTTAGTATATGATTGGTATATGTGTATACATATATTTTATATATATACTTAGCATATTTTCAATATAAAATTGATTGGTAATGTATAATTTAATATATGTACATATATATTTATTTTAATTAAATGTTAATACGCTTGTATAAGCATAGTATATATATACTTTAGTATACATATATATAAAAACGTATTTTGGTACATATGTATATGTATGTACATTTAATATGATTTATATATATATATATACATATTTAAATATGTATATGTGTATTTCCTTTAACATATATATGTATGTATTTTGGTATAATTATATATTGGTAGAGTATATATTAAACTAATATATTGGTATAAATATGTGTACCTATATATATATACATGTATAAACATATTTTTGGTATGTAAATATATACAGTATAAAACTGTATTGATATATATATACATATGTACTTGTAAAACATATTTTGGTATATGTAAACAAATGTATATTTCACTAGTACCTATATATGTATACATGTATATTCAGTAAATGTATATTCTTAAATATAGTTGTTATGAATGTTATATGTGTTATGTATATTATTTATGTATCTATCCTACTAGATGACCCTAGTTGACTAGTGCCCTGCCTGGCATGGCCCTGAGGCCAGTGTTTTTGTCTGTGTGTAGCGTAGCTTCTGATGCAAATGTTATACTGTGATATATTTATAGGACTGTTACTTCACCCAGGGGATACTCTGGAACAGGACATCCATAAATACCAGCTAAGGACCCAAGGCAAGTACATTCTCTGATAATTTCTAATTTTTGATAATTCTTATAAAGTTTAATAATCTAGAAATGTTACATCTGAATCCTTGACACTGTGCTACACGGACTAGTATAGCTTGGATCTGCAGTCATGAGATGTTACCTTGATTATCGTATTGACATTGTACACGACATGTATATTAGACATCGTACATGATAGACTGGACTTGCTCGTGTATCGTGACGTGTCATGGTTGGATCCACAGTACTAGTTGGGGGCGGGGAAGTAGTTAGTAAGAAATATGATCATAACCTCTTATTGTAGTGTAGAAATTGTAAGTGTTAATCATGCTCTTCACCCATGATTAGCCAGGCCCTATAGCTATCGTACATGTTCCCAAGCCGGTCACATTTTGAAACTACTATTTCAAACACTTAGAATAGATTACAGTTCCCTAATTTAAATCATATACTACATCACCCGTATATGATACTGTACCTTGTTCTTTCCATTTCTTTATGCACTGAATATATCATATTGCCTATTTTGCATGTCTCTTTACATTGCCTGTGTCTCTTTAATTGCCATTACATTTATTTCACTGTCTTCTTAGTAGCTAGCATGATATGTTTATTACTTTATAGTCCTTATCAATTAAATGGAACTGTTATTTGAGATTGTGCTTTGCTCCTTCCTGACCGGAAATATTTTTCCAGACTATGCCTTAGAGGACCGCTGTCCGACACTTTACGGACCATATGGTGAGTAGCTGCAGACTTGGTAGTAGTTGTGATTCCGGAAGGTCTAGCCGGAAATTTCCATTATTAGTTAGTTCTTTAAGTAGACTATTTGGTACCGGATTTGTCTCCGGCATTTTTATTGAGACTTGGATATTGTTGAGTTAGATTACATTCTGGATTTGTGTTGTATTTAATTTTAATTTCGGTTCGTTATCTTATCGTGCTGTAATCCTGTGATTGAGTATATGCTCGTTTATTGTGTCATCCGTGCCTCCTTATGGAGATTGGATGCTGTGTGACATTAGCTAGATAGTATCAAGACCTTGACAGCGTTCTACCGCCGACACTGCGGCGTAGGCTGGACGTACCCACGCACTCGTGCCCCTAAACCGGGTGCGGGTCTTGACACATAGGTCTCCAAATTCTTCAAACTCAGTGTCTATAAGTCAGGAACAATGATACGAACCCAACGGAACTTCTAAAATTGTATTCCGATGAGCCGATCACAAAATCGCCCGTCAAGTGGAGCCTATGGGGCCCACGATACGCGATTTTGTCAACGTTCTCAGAATCAGACCAAACTTGGGTCACAGGACCAGCGTATTGCTACGAGTCTGATGGCGCAAGTTTCATCTCGATCGGACATGTGTAGACAAAGTTACAGCATCTTCCAGAATGAACGAATACGGGGCGTTGTCGGCGGATACGCGTTGATTCCGGTGTGCACACATATCCGAATCGACTTTTGTGAAATCCCACACGTCCGTATCAACGTCGCGCACGTTTTGGTAAAGACCGCGTGCGACCAAGTCATCCCGTTTGGCGGGGCGCACTCAGTTCCAGGGTAAAACAGGGCGTTGCATTTTCTATTTTTGGATCGCGGTGTGCGATCACCACAGGACACGATGCACCGAATGAGTTGTACGGGCACCGAGAGGGTTATACAGTCTTCGTGTAGCAACTGACGAAAACTAAAACGGAGTTACGAGGTGAAAGAAAATGGTACCTGAACAGGGCTCCATGAACGCTGAATTCCACGTGTCCGATGGTCAACTTCGTGTCCTGGTCGAGAATTTCTGTGTCCTCGTGTCTGCCGTGTGTCCGAGCTAGGGTTCTGACTCGGGGGCAGCGGGGTTTCGCCGGAGGGAGTCGGCTCGAGGTCGTCGACGGCCTGGCGGCAGCGGCGCCGGGTCTGGGGCTGTCGTTGGGTTCGGGGAAGGTCGCCCCGGGTCTGTCGATGGCTGGGTCGACTCGGGGGAAGCTGCGAAGCGGTGAATTCAGCGAGGCTGTGGGAATGGCGGCGGAGTCAAGCAGTGCCGGCGGGGTTCTGGGAAGTAGGAGGAAGGCGTCGAGGGGTCGGCGTCGACTCGAGGCGGGGAGTCGATCGGAGGGGACGCGGGCGGCGCTCACGCGGAGGGGGAAAGGTCGACGAGGGTCTGGGGCTGCTCGAGGCGGGGAGTCGGTCAGAGGGGACGGCGGAGTAGTCGGGTCTGTGACGGCGCGGTGAGATCAACGGCCTGGGCACTCCTCACGAGGCTTTATAGCCGCTACAGTAACCACGGTGGTTAGGGTTTACCTAATGGGTTTCGAATCCAGGTCGGGTTTGGCTCGGATCCGACCCGACCCAATGAGCTGATTTGGTTCAGGGTTGGTTTAGTTTGGTTCGATTTAGTTTGGGTTTGGTTTGTTTATAAAGCCAATAGTTTATAGGTCCTAAAACGCGTTTCCGGAGTCCAATAAATTCACCAAAAAATACCCTGTGTCCGATTTTCTATTTTATACCATAAAATATTATTTTCATAATATTTTAACATCAATAAACTGCATTTAAAAATCCTTTGATCACATTTACCTTGGTTCTTCATCCAGAAAATACCGAAAAATTGGGGTAAAATTGTATTAGAATTATTCTGAAAATTAGGGTATTTACAGGGTTCGTGAGATACTTCTTAATATCATCGGATGCTCGCTGGCATTCTTCCGTCCAAGCGAAAGAGCTTCCTATCTTCATGAGCAGTGTTAAGGGTCGGCATCATCCGAAGAGATTGGTTATAAATCTCTTAACGTATGTCAGTCTTCCATGTAGACCACAAAGTTCTCATAAGTTCTTTGGAGGATGCATATCTAGGATAGCCTTAGTCTTCTCAGGGTCAATATGAATGTCCTTTAAAGTTATGATAAAGCCCAAAAACTTGTCGCTGAAGACTCCTAAGAATGACTTGGTGGGGTTCATCTTGGGCTGGTGGGCTCGCATTAAATCGAATATCGTCTTTAGGTTATGGAGATGATAGTCTTAAAAATGGCTCTTGACAACGATGATATCAACATAACATTCCACTGTCTTGCACAGATGATCGCAAAAGATAGTGCTTATAGCTCGTTGGTATGTCGCACCTGCATTCTTTAGACCAAAGGGTATTACAGTATAACAGTACACCCCTATCGAGGCCCGGAAGGACGTATGCTTCTCATCATCTTGAAATATCTTGATTTGGTTATAGCCTGAGAACCTGTCCGTGAAGGACATATGCTCGAAGCCACAAGTATTGTCGATCATCACATCTTTGATAGGGAGAGGAAATTTGTCCTTTGGGTAAGCCGCGTTTAGATCATGAATGTCGATGTAGACTCAGATTTTATCATTTTTTTTATGACGGGGACGATGTTAGCTACCCAATCTGGGTGTTATTCTTCGTAGATAAAGACGCTTGCTGTTAGCATATTTACTTCAGCTTCGATGGTGTTCATAATGTCTTCGTGGAATTGCCGTTGTTATTACTTTACAGGGTTGGCATTTGGCAGGATATTGAGTTTGTGCATCGCGATTTGTGGATCCAAACCCGGCATATCTTCGTAGTTCCGTACGAAGACATTGATGTATTCTCTTACCAGCTGGACAAGGGATTCAAGTTCTTTTGTCGAGAGATTTTTGCTAATAAAGATGGTTTGGGAGCAACGTTGTCTCCAAAATCAACTTGTACAACCTTGTCCTTAGTAGGAGGTTCACGTTGCTCGAACCATAATTCCCTTAGAGATTCCAACTTTTGAACCCATGGTTCTACTTCAAAGAGTTTAATAGGGTACTCATCGTCCTCTTATGGGTCTGCTGAATGCCTGTTTAAGCACGTCTTTGATGCTGTTGTCGGAGTCCCAAGCGAAAGACTGTGAAGATTGAGATAGCATTTCATCCTCCTTCCCCGATTCTTCAGGAGTTGTAGAAGATATGACATATCCCAAACCATGACCGGTTCGCTGGTAGTACATCTCAGTCTTGCCCTTGGGGACGAAGTGATACAGTGGTAAGCATCGTCCCTTGCCATAATTCAGGCCTTGGTTGCTCTTCAGATTATATCACATCTTCTGGAGAATACACTTGGTCTATATGCTATAGGGGTGAAGTTGTATTCTACTGCTCTCCGGTTCTGGCTATTCTGAGACAAAGTCCCGGCGACCTTCACCCTTCCCAAAAATGATAGGTTTGACCCCTTTCTTCTTTGCTGGAATAACAAAATAGGGGTCTTGGTTAAGGACGATTCGGTTTACTATTTAGGCTGTAGCCACTTGTTACAACCCGCACCCGGTGTAGGGGCACGAGTACGTGGGTACATCCAGTCTACGCAGCAGCTTCAGCGGTAGAACGCTGTCTAGGTCAACAATACTTTCTAAATATCTCATACAATATATATAAGGTACCCATCAAGCCATCTTAACTCCAAATAGAGGATGATATATGATAATGATAATCAATACTCAATCACAATATAAAAACTAGGGAAGATAAGGAACGATATGGAATAGAAAAAAAGAAATACAGAGCTGATATACATCACAAGTCCAAGTCTAATAGTTTAATCTTAACTCAAAGATCTCAAATATAGTACATGTCATAAAGTCTAGCTAAGATCAAATAAATTATCATAAAGAATAATCTAAAACTCTCCAACTGGTGGTACTATATCAAGAGGCTCTATGGTACAATCTTAATGGCTTCGCCATCTTGTAGTCTGTAGTAGGTGGGACAGATCTGCTCTAACCAGTCATCTAAAAAATATATCCAGTCGGGATTGGAGCGAAGTACAACCCAATAGCAGTTCCAATTAAAACTATAAGAAGAAATAGATAATGTAATACAAGACGAGAAAACAATAAACATATATCATAGTATGGTATAAATTAGACAAATAATCTAGAGCAATATGGCACAAACTGATCATAATAAAATAGAATATAGAGAATAACTGTAACTACACTAAGAGTTTGAAATACCAGTTAGATATGTGATCGTCTTAGGTTATCAAGATCTTCTATCAAGGCTATAACATAATCATATGCATGGTATGATTGACTGTTGTCTACAAATAACACGATCAATAACACAATCATTTAAGATTGACTATTATCTATAAAGTAACACAATCATACGTGAGGTGTATGACTTGCTGTTGTCTACATAATACAATATTTAAGGATTTAATCACATATCCTTGTAGCATTTCCCCGCCCCCGACTAGTACAATGGATCAATATCACGATATGTCATGACACGATAATTACTATGTAAGGTCTACAATACAAGCGCGATGATCATGATCTATATAATCACGAGAAATATCAAGGCAATTACTGAAGAGTAACATCTCATGACGAGGATCCAAGTATACTAATCGGTGTACCATTGTGTAAAGAATCAGATAAAATATCACTAAATACTTATATTATAGTAATTATCAAATAATAGAAACTATCAGAGAATAATGTACTCGCATCTGGTCCTGAGTAAAAGATGTAACTCGGTATTCGACTGATGTCACACACACCTATATATGAAATATCAAGTAAAAATAGGATTTTGGAATTATAACATGCTATACTAACCTGATACTAGGTCTCTAAATCATTTCTAGTCCAAACTAAGTCCACAACTTGATTCTAGGTCCAAACTAGCTTCTAAGTTGGTCAACAAAGCTAAACTAGCTAATACTTGGTGATACTAGGCTATACCTAGGTTTCTAGGTCCATACTAGTAAATATAGAGATACTAGGTATCATAACTCCATATATATATATATATATATATATATATATATATATATGGAGTGGTGTGTCGTAAGATATAGGCTAAGTATACTAAGCTAAGGTATTGTATACTTGCTTGGATATTGAAGTATCATAAATATTATATATATATATATATATATATATATGGAGTGGTGTGTCGTAAGATATAGGCTAAGTATACTAAGCTAAGGTTTATATATATATAATACATTAGTATACCTCTTACCTCAACTATTATCTACACTTAGTATTAACACCTAGGCCAAAATCCCATATCTCCATACCCACTCATGCATCATAGATACCTACATTCATACCTTTATTCAATAACTAGTGTCACTCTTGGTATCTTGGAACACCAACCCTTGCACTACCATCCCACTAATGTGTTAACACATACTAACCATACACCAAAATCTAGCCAACTTCATCTTTACTATATTGTCCTACTGTGACCCATATTTGATACCAAGTAACAGACATAACTCATACACACGTTTCTTACATCCCCATTGTTCAGACCCTACTTGAATTATGGACTGAAAGCCTCCTAATTGATACACAATCCCTCATACTTGCCAACCTGCACTGATGTATCCAATTTGGTATACATACTCGACTCCCAGACCATGCAAAACCTACACTCGTTCACTAACTGCTACACTGCTCAGCTATATCTCTATATAGGTAGATATATATGCATACCCACATAGCATCTAACCAACACAACACTCGAACACCACTCCTTCATAGCCACTTATCCTTATCCAAAATTTTGATACCAACCTATCACTGATATTTGGACACCCATCACTTGCACAACAACATACTATGCACACTTTCACAAGCACACTCTAAACACTTAATCCCCATACAAATATGAACACATAACACAAAAACATAATACTTTATATCCACACACTAAAATAATATCTCCCCACTCTAACTGATAATCTCACCACTCTAACTGATAATCTTCCCACAGGTTCACCTGACACACTCAAGCCTTGCCCTCTCCCCCTTAACTCACTGACACAAAACACACACACACACATCACAGTCACTTGTGCTCACTGACTTGCACCCTCCAGGTCTTGTCACGACCCACACCCTGGATTTGGGCATAAGTCATGAGTACGTCCAGCCTACGCTATAGTGTCAATGGTAGAATGCTGTACAATAAGCCATAATTATAACACAACTCACAACATACATACATCTCTACACTCTACCCAATCATAAGTACTAATTTAAAGGAATATATCATAGATAATAATGAAATAATAGTCTTGATGCGGGTCCAAGAAGTCTCCTAAAAATGACTAAATATCCAAAGAACAATATTCAAAATACTCTAAAAAATTTGCCGAAGAACAATCCGGTCCAAAATAACTAACAAAACAAACTACTCTACTAAACTACTCCATTGCAGACGGTGTCTGAGCTGCTAATTCTTCCTGATCCGCCTGAAGGGCAAGATCAGGCTCAGCTATGTCACTAGCATACGGTCCATAATGTGTAGGGATCACATCCTCAATGTAGTAACCTAAAATATGGTTATCTAGTCAGGAAATGAACGAGTGCATCACAGTGAAAACAGTTCCAACAAATGGTAGAAGCTATAAGACAATAAATAATAAATAATATATGATAGTAACAAAACTAAAATCAAAATAAGGCAACCAGAATAACTAAATGTTGAAGTCCTGTCATGGCAAGGATGTAGTACAATATCTCCAAGCAACATTGGAAATAACTGCAATGTATGGAAGAACAGGTAGGAATAAACTACTATACGTGATTTGAAATGCTTTGTTAATATGTTAACGGCTAAGGATAAAATTTTACAAACCACGCATGTCGTGCATGGCCGCTATAATTCGAGTAAGTCCATGGGATGAAAAGGGTAGTTTACACGTCCACTAAGTATTTCTTCTCCCCACGAGTACAACATAGATTCTGAACAAGTCATAAAGAAATAACAATAATCCAGAACAGTCACGTATCTTATAACAAGAATCCATCATACTAATCCGTGTAACCAGTGTCAAGAATCAAATAATCAATACTAAGCATGCATTATAGAGACTATCAAGCACTAAAAGTAATTACGAAAATGTACTCGTCTGTGGTCCTTAGTTGTGGTTGAATCAAGTCCCAATTTAGAGTCCAAATCCTACGTATGATATGTTACCATGTCAAGAGATAATTTATTTTAATTTATTTAACTCTGGAATAATTACTCTAAAATCCTATTTTTAATCTTATTATTCTAATTTTTAGGTTAATTCCTAAATTTTATCTAAAGAAACCGAATTTTATCAACTCGAAACTCATGGCACACAATCGAGACAATCTGTTGAACAAAAATTCAACCAATACAAACTCAACTTTCATGCATGATTTCCTATATATTTTAGTGTCACAAATATTCTATAATTTATAGCTTATCCGGATTCAAATTTGTTTTGAAACTATTGTACATACAAAATCATAATGCGCAACGGGTGGTTAATTGCTAACCTAGAAGTTCTATAGAATCTATAGTATAAAAATAATTCAAAATAAATTGTGGAAAAAATAGTTGATGGTTTCAATGTTAGCTTTCTGAAACTTCTAACGGTTCATTATTCGGATTCCTGGTTCTCTCGAAATTGCAAAAATACCGAGACACATCTATTTTCGGACAAGCTATGATCTATAATTTTTTTAGAATTTATTACTCCAAATTTTGTTAAAAAAATTACATATTCATAAAACTAACCTCAATATGGTTCTAAATTAAAAAACTGGGATGCGTTTGGAGTTCGGAGCTATCCGCAATGGCTTCTAGAAAATCGAAGAACTCTAGATGACAATCCCCCAACCCCTTCTCTCACTCTCTCTCTCTCAAATTAATTGGGCAAAAAAACAAAAACCTAAACTAATATATATATATATATATATATATATATATATATATATATATATATATATATATAGGGAAGTAGCAGTCGTGGCTAAATGGGGATACGTGTCACGCATCCTGCCCAGGATCGGACAGCCGAGAGCGCGCGCGGGTTGGCCCAGCTGAGTCCGAGTCGAATTTGGACTCGACTCGGCTCGGCTCAAATGCGCAGACCGGTTGCACCCGCACCCATGCCCACGGGTCGCTTACAAGCGGGCCCTTGTTGGCTGACTGGGCAGGATAATTTCTTTTATGGGTTTTCTTTTTCAAAAAATAGTTATTTAATCAATTTTTCATAACTAACTCTTAATAAATATGTAAAAATATCAAAAAATTCTAGAAAAAAATCTAGAAAATATATTTGATTATTTAGAACCTAAAATAAAAGTTTAGGATATTTTTAATTATGTTTGACACTAAAATAAATTCTTGAAAGCCCTAGAAAACTAGTGTTACTAGTTTTTAATTAACAAAAATTACGTAAAAATTCCAATAGCCCAAAATTAACCTAATAACAACATTTAATATTGAATTTTAGGATACGGAGGTTACAGGTCTCTCATCTTCCTCTACTAAAATCTTTGGCCAAAATAAAGTTGTAGCAAGTTGCTTCTTCTGCCTACACTCCTATGATAGTATACACAATACTAATGACTGATACATGGGTACCCAACACTCTCCATACACTCACAAGTTCCACTAAACAATACTACACTAACACAACGTCTAACTGTAAGATACACTCGATACCTGAAGATCAGACACCCTCTTACTGCTGCTCATACCCGAGCTCTCTCTCCCAATTGCACACCATGCACACACACAAGAATTTATCTATACACATGTCACTACTCGCACCCGATATAAGGGTACGAGAACGTGGGTACGTCCAAACTATATCGCAGCATCGACGGTAGAACGTTGTTTAGGTAACTATACTATATAACAATAATAATCATCAAGATCTATAATGCCACCAATAAAATATGAATACTCAATCATAGAACAATAAGATAGAACAACGCACGAATATGATATAAGAACTGAAGATTCAAAATATAACTCTCAAGACAGAAAATAATATCCAATGAGTCACCAAAATAATATAAGACTAACTGTCAAAAGCTGAAGACAAATCCAGTACAAAATAGGCCTATCTACTAAGCTACTGGTAAAGTGTCATCTGTCTCAACCGGGATGAGTTTCTCCTGAGCTACAGTCTCTAGATCTAAGCCAACTATGTCCTGAGGCCCGTAGTGAGTCGGATACCACTCCTCAGTATTATCTGAGAATAATATATCAAGTCATGAAAGGAGCAAAGTAAACCTCTAACAGTAGTTCCAATAAATCATAAAGACTATGTAATAGTAAACAGAGAACATATATAAGATAAATAAAGCATGGCGGTAATATACAGGAATGCGAGAAATACATACAAGAGGTATGAACATCATATATAGAAATAAAGAGATACAACCATCTAAGTGAGTGAGTACTAGTAACAATATGTGATCGGCTTGGGTACTGCTCAAGAACCCTGGGTCTGGTTAATCATACGTGTGGTGTATGAGTAACACTATACAAAGAAACAAGAACTTTAGGGTATGATCACATATTTAAACTACTTACTCCCCGCCCCCGACTGGTATAGTGGATCCAATCCATAACATACTATGATACGGGATCCTCTGAGAAGGGAGCTAATCTTCTCATAAATCAGTGTCTATATATGTACAAGAAAAATGGGGCTCGTACAAGAAATATGCCACGAACTACCAGAAATAACATCTTATGACGGGATCCAGGAATACCAATTCGTGTAATCAAGTGTCAGGAAATCAAGGGTACCTACACTAAATACAAGAAACATAGAGGATATCATAAACAAAAAACTATCAGAGAATGTACTCGCTTGAAATCTGATGAAGAGTTTCCAAGATGTCCAGAATAGTGCCTCGGATACCAAAATATAAAATATTACTTTAATACTAGGTTTTGGGATAAAAACAAATTAAACTAGTCCATTTCTAGGTCATTAGGCTAACTCTAAGTCAATACAGTTAAACTAGGTCAACTCTAGGTCAAACTAACTATTTCTAGGTTGTATGAGCCTATACCTATGTTTCTAGGTTGGTATCTTGAGGATACAAACTATATTTGTCACAACTAGGTACCAGGATACCTTATGTACGAATAACAAAATTTATAACTTGTACTAGCTAATAACACTAGAACTATATATATATATATATATATATATATATATATATATATATATATATATATATATATATTGGCCCATCCGGTCTCAGTCAACTTAATTTTGATAGTTAACTAAACCATGCATTGATATGTTGTGATCTGAAGCCTCAATACTGCTTTTACAAGTCATTTGTATTACGTCTATTCAAATATAATATTTTATTTATTTGAGTCTATAACTGATGTAAGTTGAGTCGCACTGGCAAATCCTAAATACCTATACCCAGATACCTAGTCTACTCAAATAAACCAAAGAACCTATCCACCAAATCAGGCCACATTCATTTACAAAGTCTACCATACTAAGAGATAGAACTCGGACCAAACTCATGCTGAACTCGGACCAAACTTGGTTACCCTTTTGGTATAAAATTATCCAGTTCAATAGCTCCTGATTTCTTAACCAACGGTAGGAAATTTGAATTAAATCCCATCCGAATTCTGGTCAAATTCTGTTTGGCTATACCCTATAAATAGGATTAGAATTCTTCATTCTTACTCACTCAACCATTATTAAGTCTTCTATCATATTGTGAGCAAACCACTAAAGCCTTAAATTTCCTATCTCAAAGAGCAACTCCCAAGCCTTCCTAGTGCCAAGTGCGATCTCGGTCTAGAAGCCTTCATAGTTGTAAAGAACTTTGTTCCATCAGTTAATCTCTCTCACTAGGAAATGAAGTTGTGAGACTTCGGATCAAACCTTGTGGTGTAAAAGGGGGCAAGCCTGTGGATGAAAGCTTGTGATTCGCTATTGGTTATTATAGTGGATAAAACTCGGAGCTTGAGTTCTCGGGACTGGACTAGTCCTCTCAAAGGAAAACTATTATACATCTTGGTGTTTGAGTTTACTTTCTCGCTCTACTTTACTGCTTTACTTTATTGTCTTTATATACACTGTTAGTTAGCAACTGCCTTTATTCTGATAATCTTAAATTGGGTAGATAATTTTGCTGCACTCTATTCACCCCCCTCTATGGTTGTCTCACGGTCCTTCAATTGGTATCAGAACTAGTTCTCTTGATATTTTTCTTAACATCCTAAGAGATTTATGGCAACTGTTAGATCTATCCATACCAACAAAGGTGAAGTCCAATCCATAAATAGGCTACCCTTATTTGATGGTACTAACTATACGTACTAAAAGACACGTATGAGCTTCTACATAAAGTCACTTAATTTTGACCATTTGGCTGTAGTAGTAGAAGGATACAAGAAGCCACCTAGAATAGTCATAGATAGTAACCTTGTAGAGAAGTCTCATGATAAGTACACAGGCACCGAAAAAATAAGCTAGTCTTGATGCTAAAGCTATTAACGCTCTATTTTGTGCTGTAGACAGAATTAAATTTAACAGGGTCTCCACTTACGAAACTTCGCACGAAGTATGGAAACTTTTTGAGGTCAATCATGAAGGAACCTCCCAAGTGAAGGAATCAAAGATAAGTCATCTAACACAAGAATATGAAGCATTCAAGATAAAGCAAAATGAGACAATCACTCAAATGTTCACGAGATTCCTCGACATCATCAACCCTCTATTATCACTCGGCAAGGAGTACAGCAATCACGAGAAGATTCGCAAGGTACTTAGGGGACTCACTAAGAACTAGAATCCCAAGTCTACTGCAATCATAGAAGGAAATTATCTTACCACGATGACCCTCAAGATGCTCATGGGCAAGATGATGACTCACGAGCTAGATCTCAAGAAATTTGAAGAACCCACTCCCAAGGAGAAGACGATCGCTCTAAAAGTACATCACAAAAAGATCACCAACTATAAATCCGACGATAATGAGTCTCGAGATGAGAAAGTTACCCTGACCACCAAAAACTTCAAAAAAAAATTAAAGCTTGAGAAATCAAAGAAGAAGGATCCAACTGACAACAGTGATGAAGATCATATATGCTACAACTGTAAGAAGACAGGGCATATAAAGAAAGATTGTCCAACCCTAAGAAAAGAAAATTGTCATAATTACTCATCCAGAAGAACATCATCAGAAAAATATGCAAACACTAGTATTTGGCACAAAAGTGAAGCTAGTGAATCCGAAGAAGAGAATCCTCGAGAAGCAGCAAATCTATGCTTCATAGCATTAGCTGATCAGGTAACGGATAACAACTCTTATGATGATTTTACTTTTGATGAACTAGATAATGCTTCTAGTGATATGCTTAATGATTTTAGGAAACTTAAAAATAATTATAAGCATGCTAAGAAAGATGTTCAAGAATGTCAAACTAAAATAGAGAGACTAACATCTCTACTAAGTGAAGTAAAGGATACCTCAAACGATTCAGACGAGAATTCTAGACTTAAGCTTAACCTCCATGAGGCACTTGCCAGTCTTGACAAGAGCTCTCAAGAGAATGGTAAACTTAAGGAAGAACTTGAATCTGAAAAGAAGAAGTATTCCATTGCTGCACGTAGAATAGATGCTCTCACTGCTAAATATGATGAAGTATATGCTACCTCTAAAAATTTAGAGATTAGATTGGGTAAACAGGTTGAACAAACCTCCACCCAACCTAACACGAGACATGTAGCAAGACAAAAGAATACTCACAGTTATGGTCCTACCTACATACGTAACAGTTCATGCAATCATCATGCACATAGAACTAAACACAATCATGCATTCTATTATAGAAGACCACAAAGAAATATTCCACACAATCATGCATTCTATTAAGAAGACCACAAAGAAATATCCCGCACAATCATGCATTATATCCACGTAGACCACAAAGAACTACTTCACACAATCATATCTATCATGTTGCACCAAGCATCAATCACACAGCTATATGTCACTATTATGGTAAAAAAGGACAAATATCTAGATTATGTAGAACAGGAAAATTTATAGATATGAATGTGCATGGGTACCAAAAACTAACATAGCAGGACCCTCAAGGAAATCGGTACCAAGGGTTACATCTATAACTCATTTTGTAGGTGGACCAACCCTCTCATGCTAGAAGCAAGTAGATTCTCGATAGTGGTTGCTCACAACATATGACTGGTGATGCTAACCTATTTGCAACTTTATCGATGAAGAAAGAAGGTTATGTCTCATTCGGCAATAACCTCAGAGGATATATTATTAGTAATGGTAATATAGGTGTTCCTCCCTATCCTGTCATAAAAGATGTTTGTCTAGTAACGGAATTAAAATATAACCTACTCAGCATCAGTCATCTTGCTGACCATGGTTATGGTATTAACTTCGTTAAAAATAAATATTCTATTTATGAAAGATCCACTGGTAAGGTTATCTTTGAAGGGATCAGGGAAGACAATATATAATTTTTCTATCTTGCAAAAGACACTGACAATACAGGCAAATATCTATATGCTAATAAAGATGACAGCTGGCTATGGCATATGCGTCTAAGACACGCAAACATGGACACTATTGCAAGACTATCAACAAAGAAACTCGTAAGAGGCTTACCAGATATTACTTTCAAGAAAGATATGGTATGTGCTGAATGTGAAAAGAATAAAGCTACTAAATCTTATTTTAAATAAATCAACTATCTAAGTAACCTCTAGACCTCTCCAACTCTTGCATATAGACTTGTTTGGACCCAGTAGAGTCGCCAGTCTTGGCGGTGAGCTTTATGCTTATGTTATTGTTGATGATTTTTCTAGATACACATGGGTTTATTTTCTTGCAAATAAAAATAAAGTATTTTCTGAATTTGTCACTTTTTGCAAAAAGGTTCAAAACGAAAAAGGTTTCATGATTACTTGTAACCGAAGTGATCATGGAGGCGAATTCAAAAATAGTAATTTTAAAAGATTTTGCAATAAAAATGGTTTTTCTTATAAATTTTTTTGTCCTGGAACTCCACAACAAAATGGTATTGTAGAGCGGAAGAATAGAACTCTTAGCGATATGACTAGAGTCATATTAAATCAGTATAACCTTCCGAAATACTTTTGGGCTAAAGCTGTAAGTACTTTATGCCATGCTTTGAATAGGGTGCTTATTCGACCTATATCAAAGAAAATCCCCTATGAACTTTGGTTTGGTAGAATCCCCACAATTAGTTACTTTAAAGTTTTTGGATACAAATATTTTATTCTTAATACCAAAGATAATCTAGGAAAATTTGACTCTAAGGCCGATGAAGGTATTTTTCTAGGTTATGCCGCCAAAAGTAAAGGATTCATAGTATTCAACAAAACCTCATTGACTGTTAAAGAATCAATCAATATTACATTTGATGAACACAACACTCAAGCACTAAATGACAGCGACGATGAAGGTAGTCAACCCACAAACAACAAGACATCAGAAGATACAAACAGTACAAGTCACCTGAAAAGTCTGCTAAGGAGACTAAAGTTCTCCACAAATTATCCTAAGGACTTGGTAATAGGTAATGTATCGAAAGGTGTCAGTACACGTTCCTCAAATAGAGATATCATTGCAAATATTACTTTTATTTCTCAAATAGAACCTAAAAATACGGATGAAGCTTTTGCTGATAAAATTTGGATTTTTGCTATGCAAGAGGAACTCAACCAATTTGAATGCAATCAAGTTTGGAAACTTGTTCCTAAACCTAATGATTATCCGATCATTGGTACTAAATTGGTTTTCTGAAATGAGGACGGTTCGGTTACACATAACAAAGCACATCTCATAGCTCAAGGATAAAACCAAGAGGAAGGTATTAACTATGATGAGACTTATGCTCTTGTTGCTAGACTTGAATCTATCCAAATGCTTTACGCTTTTACTAGTTTTCATAACTTCAAACTTTTTAAAATGGATGTTAAAAGTTATCAAAAAAAATGTTTTAGTTAAACAACCCCCTGGTTTTGACGATTTTAAATACCCTGACCATGTATTCAAGTTATAAAAGGCTCTATACGGACTCAAACAAGCCCTCGTGCTTGGTATGAACGTCTTAGCCTCTTTCTACTTGAAAATAGTTTTTCAAAAAGAAAAATTGATACTACCATATTTATAAAATCTTCTGCTGATTCTTTGTTATTAGTGCAAATATATGTTGATGATATCATATTTGGATCTACTAATAAGATGCTATGTAACGAGTTTCCTAAGTGTATGCAGAGTGAATTTGAGATGAGCATAATAGAAGAACTGAATTTCTTCCTAAGATTGCAAATCAAACAAGATTTACTAGAAACTTTTATCCATCAAGCTAAGTACACAAAGGATTTGCTCAAAAAGTTCGACATAGACAATGTAAAGCCTATTGGAACTCCAATGGCAACATCCACTAAGCTTGACCTTGATGAAAGTAGTAAACCAACAGACATAGGTAAGTATCGAGGTATGATTGGTAGTTTTTTATATCTAACTGCTAGTCACCCAGACATTATGTTTGTTGTATGTTTTTGTGCTAGATATCAGGCTAATCCTAAGGAATCACATAAATACGCAGTTAAGTATATTTTTAGATACCTTAAAGAGACTTTGTCGGCAGGCTTATGGTATCCCAAAACCACGTCCTTTGACCTTATTGGTTACTCGGATGCTGATTTAGCTGGATACAAAGTTGATCGAAAAAGCACCATCGGCATGTATCATTTTCTTGGAAAGTCTCTAGTCTCCTGGTTTAGCAAAAAATAAAATTATGTTGTATTATAAACAACTAAGGCAGAGTATATCGCCGCAGGATGTTGTTGTGCTAAAATTTTGTGGATGAAGCAAATCCTAGAAGACTTCAATATGCACTATAAGAATATTACTATTTTATGTGATAACACTAGCACCATTAATCTCACCAAAAATCTAGTATGCCACTCACGCACTAACCACATAAAAATCTGTCATCATTTTATAAGGGATCATCAATTACACGAATATATTTGTTTAGAGTATGTGGATACGGAACATCAATTAGCAGACATCTTTACTAAACCTTTAGCTGAAGATCGATTCAACTTTATCCGTCGAGAATTAGGTCTTTTGGATTATGATAAAATATAAGAATCATAAGATGCTTTACAAATATTTTGTCCCACTTTTCAAAAGTTTTGAAAATTTTGGATACAAGCCGAAAGGGCCCTTCTGTCAAAAAGGTGTAAATAACCTTAAGCGACACGGTATTTAAGTGCCTTCGGACCACCGATAGCTGGGATCCTGCCCTACAACTAATCCGAGATGATTTAAACTCTTGAAAACGTATGATTTAGGTTCAGCACTTATTATTCTATATTTATATCAAGTCAAGAAAGGCATAATATCGATTAAAGTAACATTGAGATTTTGAAAATAAATGTCAACAGAATTCGGACCGAACCCGGGCCGAGCTCGGACCGAACTCGGTTAGTTTAATTCCAAAATATGCTATGTCATTTAACTCTCTTCCTAATTAGGTTTCTGCTACTCTATTTATAGATCTTTTCGTTGCTAATTCATTCAGACCAACGAAAATTATTCCTCCTCTACATATAAACCTTAGCCTGTCCTCCTACATCCTCTCCCAATGGCCCCTAAAAGAAAACAAGATTCCTTTTATGACTCTCTTTTCTGTCCCATTATGCCAAACATAGGAGAATTTGACGGTTTCACCTTTCGAAGCCTCAAAATTTTAAATGATTGGTTTAATGACTTCTCCAAGAGACACATCTATTTTGGCCATCCTATTGATTTTTCTTCCCAACACATAGACTATCTACCTACTCTTCAAAAACTTCAACTTGAAGAATTTGTTATGACCCGTATCATTATTTATACCAATGATATTCAAATATTTTATTGTAACATAACATATGAACATGATACTATTTCATCTAGAGTTTGTGGTATTCTAATTGAATTTGATGCAAATGACTTGGGCAAAATCCTACGCATTTCCGCTGATGGACAAAACTTAGTCAACATCACGCAAGTTTATTTTGACCATGACTTAACCCTAGATTCTTTCAAGAATATCCTTTGTCACCCTCTTGAATGTCCCCCTGGTAAATTTTATGCTAGATATTTGAATGATCACTTCTTTGAAATGTATCGTATTATCTTTTCAACTTTTCTACCTAAGAAGACTTACTTTGATAAGGTATCTTATCTAGAAATGTCAGCTTTATATCACTTATATTTTGGCAATAACTTCAATGTTCCCCAGACCATCTTATCTCAAATGGTTCAATATCGCAAGAAAGGGCGTCCACTACTATACGCCATGTACTTGCTAACCATTTTTAGCTATTTTGACATTCCTTTGGATACATGTCCAAATCTTGAGGAACCTTTATACCTTAATAGAATTCGAAGATTTGAGCCAACTAAGCTTCTACCTTATAACTCATCATCAAACTCTAACACTCATCCTATTGATTCCATCCCTCATATTGATGAACAACCACAAACCTTAGAGTCTATTTTCAATTTGTTGTATGATCGCTTATACCAAGAAGATATACGCAATCGTGCAACTGATCATCGTCAAACTCTTCAGACTCAGGCTCTTGTCAATACTTTCATAGACATCCAGTACACCCTATCGAAGCACCTAGACGAATTTTTTTGATTCTCCAAAATCCGCATCAACAAGGATTTTGTATTGATCATCCCTATGTTCAACAACATTTGGATCCAGCTGATCCCTTCTTTGATCCAAACAGAATAGTTGAACCAGATAAGGAAGATGATGAAAATGACAACTATTTACTCAATAGATTTGAATGTTTTAAAAAGTTTATTTATAGATGCTCTATATGATGTTTCAACTACACATCCACTTTTGTATATTTTCTTTCAAATGAATAAAAGTTTAATACAATTTTTTTTTGTCATTATATATTATCATGTATACACTTTACTCTCTTGTTTTTCTTGGCATCTCACCAATTTCGGGGGAGCATACCATTTTGATCAAATAACAACAGGGGAGAAAGATATATATGATACTAGCATACAAGACGATACATGACAGACGTTGTCTTCAGCATATGAACTACTCCACAGTTACGGGGGAGCCTTGTTTATCAAAGACTTGCAGTATCATTCATAGTTTATCAATTATCAAAATGGGGGAGATTGTTGGTCCACCCGGTCTCAGTCAACTTAATTTTGATAGTTAACTAAATCATGTATTGATATATCATGATCTGAAGCCTCAATACTGCTTTTATATGTCGTCTGTATTACGTCTATTCAAATATAATCCTTTATTTATTTGATTCTAGGACTGATATAAGCTAAATCGTACTAGCAAATCCTAAATACTTATACCCAGATACATAGTCCACTCAAACGAACCAAAGAACTTATCCACCAAATCAGGCCACATTCATTTACAAAGCATACCATACTAAGAGATCGAACTCGTGCCGAACAGACGAAACTCGGTTACCCTTTTGGTATGAAATCAACCAGTTTAATAGCTCTTGATTTCTTGGCCCAACGGTTGGAAATTTAAATTAAACTCTATCTGAATTTTGGCAAAATTTTGTTTGCCTACACCCTATAAATAGGATTAGAATTCTTCATTCTTACCCACTCAACATTCTTAAGTCTTCTATCATATTGTGAGCAAACCCCTAAAGCCTTAACTTTCCCATCTCAAAGAGCAACTCCCTAGTCTTCCTAGTGCCAAGTGCGATCTCAGTCGAGAAGTCTTTTGAGTTGTAAAGAGCTTTGTTCCCTCTTTCTCTCTCTCTCTCTCTCTCTCTCTCTCTCTCTAAGATGTGAAGTTGCGAGACTTCAGATCAAACCTCATGGTGTAAAGAAGTGGCAAGCCTTCGGATCAAAGCTTGTGATTTACTATTGGTGATTATAGTAGATAAAAGTTCGAGCTTGAGTTCTCAGGATTAGACTAGTCCTCTCAGAGGAAAACTAGTAAACATCTTGGTGTTTGCATTTGCTTTCTATCTCTACTTTACTGCTTTACTTTACTGTCTTTATATACACTGTTAGTTAGCAACTACCTTCATTCTGATAATCTTAAATTGGGTAGATTATTCCGATGCACTCTATTCACCCCCTCTAGAGTTGTCTCACGATCCTTCAATATATATATATATATATATATATATATACATATATATATATATATATATATATATATATATATATATACTTTATTCTACTATAATATAGTATCAATACCTCATCTATCTTAGTATCAATAACTATTGGTATATAGGTATACTAATACCTTATTACCCTACTACCAAGGTATCACCCATGTAATTTAGATAGATAAGATATAAGACACACATACTAGTATACATGTATGTAGGCACACACCTGTGTATGCGAACACACTCTCCTTAACCCATTTACCTATTCCTATTACTTTAACCATAAAACCTTTGTATAAGTAATACCTTAATATCGATTAGGATACTCAAAACTTAGCACCTGGTATCTTACCTTAACTTGATATCTCAAGCTCCACTTGAGCAACTTGACAATGAAATACTGACAATTATCACTCGTACCCAATACATTAGGCTACCTCTCCCTACACTCACACATAATCATACTCAAAACCCTCTTACATAACCCTCACAACCATGCACATTCTGCACTAGTATTGTCACAGCCTATGCTCACCTTTACCTCTACAAACCATACCAATTCCAGTTCATATAACCCCTGCAACACCCCTCAATGTAGGAACACACATACCCGAGCCAACTGCCAGTTCTCTCCTTCACATACTCATGGTCACTACTGCTACTGCTACTGCTAATGCTAATATCTACTGCTAATGCTACTATCTAACATGCTCCTACGGTCTATACAGACCTCCAATACCAACTACTACAAGCCAAAACACCTTGCCTCCTCAACCCCTTTTCTGTACATCAAGTTAATGCAACTGTTGTTGTTACCTGGTTGCTCCTGCTGTACCAAGTTGGTGCTGCAGCTGTTGTTACTATATACTACCACTGCTTCTGCTGTATTCTATATCCCAATTAATCCTAAGGTCTAAAATTTACTTCTACCCGAGCCTTGTACCCATACCAAAGACTCTGCTACCCGTGGTGGATACACCTACACAGTAGTGACACACTCCAGGTGCCCGAGCTTTCTTATATTTTGATACAATACCCCACATACACTAATACAACAGTAACACTCATAACTAAATCTCTATCTCAAAACCAACACCAAGTACACTCATAATCCTTTGACATTCCCCTCAACAAGGAGCAAGTTCTCCCTTAACTCAAATACCAAATACACACAGAGATACACAAATATATAACACTAACAACCTTTAATACTTAAATATATGTATATATATCAAATATAGATTCTACAATAGTATAAATTATATATAAACAATGCTCATACAAGTATATGAAACTAACATATCAATTTCACAAACACTTGGCGTGTACCGTATCGTATCGCACTAAATCTATGATACGCTTGCGATACGCTACCAAGGTTTGATCCAAACGTATCCCAAAGGATACAAAAAAAGTCTAGAATCATCATTAGAAGCAATACCAAGTGCTAGCTACTTATCTACTTGTTCATAGCAAAATATGACATGTGCAAATCCCATATCGAAGGAAAAACCCCCAAATTAACCCATATCACCAAATTGCCATGATACTGCCTATACGTATCCAATTTTGGATATGACACTAGTCTCACATAATCAAACATATATCAATTTGGTTTACTAGACCTATTGACAAACACATAGAGCACCAATATTGGATTTTTCCTAAATTGGGTACAAAATACACCATGACTTCCAAAATAGAGGTCCCTAGTAGTCAATTCTTTTTCCTATGGGTAGCCCTAATATATAGAAGGGTTCCTAATGATTAAACTAAATATTTATAGTCTAATTAGAAAAGAAAATATGAACTGTACCTATTGGAGATGGATTCCCAATACAACTCTCCAATTTGATGCAAAGAGCCCTCAACTTGTGCGATCTCCTTCTACTTCTCCTTCTAGATCCTTGACTCCTCCTTCCTTATAGAGCTTCTAACGGTAAAGAATTAGAGTAATGGAAATTTTTTGGTAAGGATTTGATGGAGCGAAGGAAAATTTGGGGAAGAACAATTATAGATCTAAGTTTGGAATGGGAAGAGAGAAGGGGAGAGAGAGAATCTCTCCTCTTATGGCCGGCCCCCTCCTACTTGGCCTCCAAGCAATGTATAATATCCAATATGCCCTTTGGGACTTTTCATGAAGAAAAAAATTAAGGAAGGAAGTTTCTAATCCTAATGGTTTGACTAATTAAATTATTAACTTAAGGAATTGGCTTTTTGTTGGACTCAAGTCTAACTAAAAAAATATTGGTCCATGAATCAATTATAATCTATTTAGGTCCACTAACAAGTCCAAAATATAATTTAACATCTAATAATAAATAAATAATATAATAAATAAATATTTAACATGCACAATAATAATTAATTATAAAATGACCAAAATACCCTCCGTCAAAAAAAGTGGTAGTGACAAGTCTACCTCACTCAAAATAATTTCGTCCTTGAAATTCAAAGACGAAACTATCCCAAGAAAAGCAAAATAGAACAAGAAAGAACATACCTCAAGGCACAAACATATACGGGTACCGCTCTCGCATTTTATCATCCATCTCCCAAGTAGAGTCACCCGGAGAGTGATGCCTCCATGCGACGCGTACTAAGGGAATGGTCTGGTTCATCAGCACCTTCTCTCTCCGATCCTGAATGTCAACTTGGTGTTCTGGATAGCTAAGAGTAGGGCCCAACTCTATCTCTGAGTGATCCAATACGCGACTAGGATCCGTCATATATCATCTCAACTGGGACACGTAAAACATGTTTTGAACTTCCTCCAATGCATATGGCAAGTCTAGTCTGTAGGCAACGGCATCGACCCTCTCGAGAATACTGAAGATCTGATGAATAGCGGACTAAGCTTCCTGCCTCCACCGAAGCGAATCGTGCCTCGTGTCGGAAAAATCCTTAGAAACACCAAGCCTCCAACCTAGAACAAAACACAACCTTTAAAACTTAATCTATAATAAACAATCAATATCAACACAAAACAAAACCTAAAATAATATCTCAAACTCCAAAGGTCTCCGGTGGCTATCGGTCCAATGTCGCTGTCTATCTTGTGCCACTGAAGTCTATCCCTGATCAGCTTAAACATCTTCGTTGCATCCACCACTATCTCTGGCCCTAGAAAATCTCTCTCTCTATAACATCGTCCCAAGACAAAAAAGTGTGACATCTCTGACCATATAGAGCCTCAAATGGTGATATCTTTCTACTGGCCTGGTAGCTATTGTTGTAAGCAAACTCTACCAAATAGACATGGTCCTCCCAAGATCCTCCAAAATTTAGTACACAAGTGCATAGCATATCCTCGAGAGTCTGAATGGTCCTCTCTGACTGCCCATCTGTATGGGGGTGATATGTAGTACTGAACTTGAGTTGAGTGCCCAAGCTCGCCTGCAAATCCCTCCAAAAATGAGAAGTAAAACGACTATCTCGATCCGAGACTATTCTGACAGGAACCCCTTGTATCCTGACAATCTGCCTCATATACATCTCTGCTAGCTTCTCCGTAGACAAACCCACCTTGAAAGGCAAAAAGTGGGCCGACTTAGTCAACCTGTCAACGATGACCCAAATTGCGTCCCTCCCTCCTGGAGATCTTAGAAGTTTGGACACAAAATCTATAGTAATGTGTCACTACCACATTCCGAAAATAGGGGTATTTTTGACTTTTTATAATATTTGATATTATGGTAGTTATAATTAAGTAATGGCATGATAATTATTTGATTTAAATAAATATGTGAGGTGTGTAATTAAATATAGTAATTATATACAGTGTTCATTTGTGTTTGTGCTAGCAGAATTGACCTAGAAGCCCAGTAGACGAACACCTGTCCGAATTTTAGAATTTTGGATTTAATTATTTTATCTAGAATTTAATTATTGAAGATTGTAATTAATTGCCGTATTTTAATTAATTATTGCCATTGCCTTTGCTTCGATATTTGGAGCACTACCCTGACCCTTGTCTTCCAACAAATTTCACAATCTTGCCCTAGACATGCCCGCCTTCCATTCTGCTATTTTTGTAACTCATAATTATGCTCCTTGTGCATTATTTCTGACCGCGCAAAAATCGTCGCGGACGTTTATTATAAATCCCTATTTTGTATCGTGGTGCGTTCCAATTGAAAATTTGAGGCAATCTTGACCTATTTTTCGTACGGCCCAAATTAGGGTAATATTCTGTTCTGAGTCTTCTTCATTATTGGTATTGATGACCTGACCTGATTTTGGCCCCAAGTACTCCTAATTAATTGTTGAACACAACTTGCATTTATTTCTATTTGAATTGAGGATACCATTTTATCTGATTTTAAAATCCCAATTTAATTCCAGTGCCCTGCAAATTGAGCCGTACCAGTCTTACAGCACCCCCTGACCCTACAAAATACCGGACACCGAATCGCCCGCCAAATTTTCGTCATTTTATGTGTTTGTGCAATTTCCCAAATTTAAGGAGGCTAATTTGCAAATTTGCATAATTGGTGTCAACACCCCATTGGTTCAAACAAATGGAGAGCCCAATTATTTGACTAAGTCAACAACCCTCTCCATGAATAATTCATTTTTCCTCATGACAAGTCATGGCCATCCATTCTAGATGGATACAATCTCCACCCTTCATCCACATCTCACCCTCTTCCTATTTAAAGCCCCACCAACATCTTTCCCTAGAAAAAAACCCTAATCCCCAAGCAAGCCTCTAAACCGTAGCTCTCTTTCTCTTCCTCATTTTCATTTTTCTTTCTTCCCTCCTCCTTCTCTTTTCTTCTTCTTCTTCCTTCCTCCTTCTTCTCTATTTGTATTTTGAATTCAAAATTAAGGGGGGGGGGAACACTGTTCACCCCCCACAGTTCCTGTTCACCCGACCAACAGTCCCTGTATCCGGCGGCCCGTAGCAGTTTCCTCCGGCGGCGGCTCAGTCCAGCGGCCAACCACCACCAGTCCGGTGGCCTACTTCCCTCCCATTGCTCCCCGCGGCCCACTGATCAGCCCCCCGACCTCCGGTCAGTGAGCTCTCCCCGATTCCGTTCACCCGGCCATCCTTTCCTGTGCACTCTGACCCCCGGCCATCAATTCCGGCCGGCCACTTCACCATCTCCACCTATTCCCTCCATCACCAACTATCACCACCACACAGTTCCCCACTGCTCCCCGACAAAGCCGAGCCCCTCCGCTGTCCTTCCCTTTTTCCGGCAGCGAGTTCCTCCCCATCCCGCTGCACAGCCGAGTTCCCCTTCCCGATCTCCTACCCACCTCCATCTTCACCTCCTACTCATCTCCCTCTCCCCGCTCTTTCCCATCAGCCGGCGGCCCCCGACCCCTGTGTACTCCGGCTGCGACTCCCCGGTGGCCAACCAAGCCAAGCCGACCACCCTGCTCGACAACAGAGCTCCCTCCCGCAGCCACGACTCCCTGCTCCGGCCATCTCTTCCTCAACAGCAGCTACACGACCAACGTCGGCAGCCTCGATCCCGCCCCGCTGTGACGACTCGACCACCTCATCGTCGTGCGCAGGTATAGTTATTCCCGTGTATATACGCAGTTATGAATGTATGCATTTGGTATATGGATAGTATATATACAATGAATACATGGATTCATACATATTATTGTATTTGTATTCATATATAAGTTAGTTTAATGTGTGTATGTATTTAATATAATTGTATGGGTATATACTAATCTATATATGTATAAGTATATTACTTAGTGTTAATATGTATATATATATAATGTGTGTAAGTATATGCGTAGAATATTATTTTAATTAATGACTAATACGTGTATATGTACAGTATTTATTAATGCTAAATAATGTGTTGTGGTATATTTACATATAAACGTATCTTGGTATAAATATACTTGTATATAGTATAAAGTATTATTTTGGCATATATATACATATATACGTATATGTAAACGTACTATTTTGGTATATATATATAAACATGTATATATATATATATATTCAGTATATATATGTAAATTTCTCGTATACGTATAAATATGGGTTGTAGTGCATATATAAATGTGGCATATTTTTAACCTATGTATATATATATATTTCAATCTAGTGTATATACTTAGACATATTGTATATAATTATTGGTATACCCATAAATGTAATTTGTTATATGTATGTACTTATATATATATATATATATGTTAATTGGTATACATATATATAAATGTAATTTGGTATAATTACCTATATATGGTATAAGTACTAATTTGGTATAATTATGTATATAGTATAAATTAAATTGGTGTATTAGTCTTGGTATATTTTAATAATATTGTAAATCGTATTTTTGGCATATATTAAATGATACATATATATATTGTATATGTATATGTCTATGTATATACATTTTAATATGATTATATATATAAATACGTATTCTGGTATATATAATTAATTCGGTATATGTATATATATATATATGATATATGAAAATGTTGTATTAGTAGATATATGTATAAACGTATTTTGGTGTATAGTATGTGTATTTCATTTAATATATATATGTGTGTATATATATAATGTTGGTATATCTATATATATTTTGTATATATATATATACTTAATATATTTTCAAATATGTATAATTAGTATAAATGTATATATATTTTAAAAATGTATTTTATATGTATGAGTATACATACATATTGTTCAACTAGTATAGATTAGATATGTATATAAATTGGTGCATGTATATATATTGTAAGTACTGATGTAGTTAAAAATAGATATATGTATATTTATATATCCCTACCAGATGACCCTAGATTGACCAGTGCCATATCTGGCAGAGCCTCTGACTTCATGGATTTGTGTGTTAGCGTAGCATCTGATACAAGTATTATTTTGATATGTCATTAGGACTGTGGGTTCCTCCAGGCGACACTCTGGAACAGGACCTCGGTATTCACCAGCTAAGGACCCAAGGCGAGTACATTCTCTGATTAGTTTCTAATTTATGATATCTCCTATGTTCACTGTAACTAGTGTAAATATCCATGATCTTGACACGATGGTTACACGGATTGGTATACACGGATCTCGTCATGAGATGTTATTCCTTATTCATGGTGTAGCTTGTACGAGACTTGTTTCCTTGATATCTTGTGCATGTACAGACACTAATTCCCGGGGAGATTTGCTACCTTCCTAGGGAATCCTGTGCCATAGCGTACCATGATTGGATCTACTATACCAGTCGGGGGTTTGGGGAGTACTTTAGTGTAGATATGTGATCATACCCAACTTTATATGCACCATAGCTCACCCCACATCTCACGTCGGGTGCGGCCTGACCATTTATATGCTCCATAGCTGTTACGTGTGATTAGCCTGACCTCTACATGCATCATAGCTAACCAACGGTTAGCCTGACTTTATATGAACCATAGCTAATCACATGTAATCAGCCTGATCAAGTTCCCAAGCCGATCACATGTTAAAGCTAGTACTCACACACTTAGTCATAGTATCTCTTGCTCTTTGACATATGTTTCTTTTCCTGCATTTACTTACCATATTTCCAGTATTTCTCTCATTGTACATTTCTCGTACCTATACATGCATCTGGTATGTTTCCATCTAGAACTGCTACATAGTTTATGTCATTTATATAGAACTGCTATTTAGAGATGTACTTTGCTCCTTCCTGACTGGAAAATATTTTTTCCAGACTGTGACCTTAGTGGACTTGTTCTGACACTTGGGGATTGGAAGTTAATGATTGCAGGTATGATTATTGTGTCATTAGACTTGTGTTGTATTTTTCTTCATTCCCTATCGTGCTGTAGTTGTGATTGAGTATTTCTAGATTTATTTTATGATATCCACGTCTCCTTATGGAGTAGGATACTAGTGTGAGATTGTTTAGATAGCACTTGACCTAGACAGCGTTCTACCGCCGATGCTGCGGCGTAGGCTGGACGTACCCACGCTCTCGTGCCCCTAAACCGGGTGCGGGTCGTGACACGTTTTAGTGGTGGCCCATGCAGGTCAGACTTCGCAAGTTGTGCGATGTCGTGGTAGTGCGACGTCATAGTTGTACTACTGCGTACCTGCTATAGAATATAGGACATAGGATACTAGGATAAGAGAAGATACTCAATCACAAATTCTTGAGAGATTTCCTGGGATGACCCCAAGAGAATCTCATTTTCAATTTAAATCTTTCCTTGTTTCCGTCCGCTCTCGCTTGTTGTTACTGAACTTGATTCTTGTTGAGCAGTTATTAAATTAAATTCTTGATATCATTGTTGAGTTGATTCTTGCTGACGAGTTGTTAACTTTAATTCCTGGTATCGTTGTTGAGTTGATTTCAAATTGAGATGAATTTTTACGGACTAGAATTTATGGTATCATCTGATGACATATGTTGATAAGGACAGTGAGAAAGGTAAAACGTCTACTTTGGTTATGGACCCTAGAGTTTATCGCAGCCATATTAGCTGTGGTGACGAGAACGTAGGAACCTGACTTGGATGTACATACTATAGTTATGAAGCTTAGAGTCTTTCGCAGCCATACCGGTTGGCGTGGCGAAGATTCTAGACGACATGATTATAGAGTGCATACCTTAGTTACGAAACCTATCGTTTATCGCATCTATGCTTACTGGCGTGGCGAGGATTCTGAGTGTCATGATTTCAGACAGACGTGTATGATTATCAGGTCGTATCTTAAATTGGTTCTTAAAGTATCATCTCAAGACTTATCTATTTATGTTATTCCAGGACTTTGTTCCATCGCTTCTTTTCTTTACTAGCAGTAAAGATACTTTCCGTCCTTGATCCAGTTCCTTTTTGAGCTTATTTCTTTGAGGATTCCTTGTTAGTATGATAATTAGTGACTTGCAATTTTGGTTTTGTCTTGTATTGGTATTGACTGAGTGTTGCTTGTGAGTTGTAAGTGTTTCCTAGTTGGACATGTGAGCAGTAGACTTTAATCTAGAGTTAACCATAGCATAATACCTTGTAACAATGGTTCTAGGATAAGTGTCATTATAGTACTATAAGTAGAAGGAGAGTATAGAGTATCAGTGATAGTTCTCAGAGTTAGTATCAGAGCCAACATACCCGCCCTGGATAATCATGATTATGCAATTGGATGATCTACGTGAACAATTAAGTATCCAGGAATTGTGTTAAGGGTTTATGGAGCATGATGTTCAATTTGATGATTGATATCGGGTGTGTTAAAGGTAAGGAATTGTATATGCATAAAAGAGTTAATGGGCTGTCATGAGTGGAGAAATATCGGAATTGGTAATGAAGAGGGTGAAGCGTACCATGGATTAGTTTAATAGGCTATAAAAAGGTTAAAAGGAAATACATATACAACCATCGAGATGAGGAACCATATACTTGCCCATGAGAATAAGAAATATGAGTGTTATAAAAGGTACAGCTAATCATGAGTTCTAATAAGTTTGAGGAGATGATACAATAATGAAGCTAGTGATATAATACCAAGAGTGCTAATGATTCTATATCGAGGATTAGTCGAGAATAACGTTAATAACAGTGAGCACTCTGTGTGATGATAATTGGATGATATACCAGTTGACATAAATTGAAATCATGAAAGAAAATACAGGTGATGATAACTTTGATCATTGGAGGTAATAGTATAAGTGATTCAGGAAGTACAATTCTAGTACAGTTATAGACACTAGATGCATTGAGTGCACCTTGAGTATCAGAGACCGTGAGCACTGATATGTACATTTGTGGAGTTATAAATTAAAAGGGGAAATAAAATTTTATTTTTAGAATAATTGAGGAGTTGAGATTACGTCATTAAATTTTGAGGATTTCAAATATGAACTCAATAAACATGGTTAAGGCTACAAAGACTTTAGAAGTAAAAATTTTATTTCGATGTGGAGTATCTGACTTTGAGGAGGTATATGCATTTTAAAGTTGTTCGAGAAGTTAAGCCTTGACGATTATTTGAGGATTAATTTTATGGTGGATGAGAGATATGAATATTAATATATGAGTAGATAAAATACATGTGTAAGGATCTGGTGATTGAGCATGATTGAGATGGCACCGCAGACTGACTTGGGTGTCCATCTAAAGTTGTATTGGAAAGAGCAGTATTTAGTATGGTGTTGCACTTGACGTATATTTGAGTGATAAGAACGACTAGTATGAACAATTGTAGTAGGAACGGGAACTGACAGAGGGTATGGTACTAAAGAGATAGAAGTATCAAACTTGGATGCATTATTGAACCATGGTTATATTGGAGAATCTTGGTATCAGATTTAGGTATTAATAAGCAGATGTATGCAATGAGGATGTAATCATGGATGTTGTGGACTAATGATTAATTGATATGAGTACCGGTGTACAGAAATATGAATTAGTTAGTGAATTTGCTAGAGCTAAGTGTATGTTAGAGATAGGAAATGCTGCAGGTAAAATGTTAGCAGGTTCCTTCTTTTCTCATGTTGTTTTCGTCTTCTGATTGATTGATTTCCTAGTACCGTGGGTTGTATTCGTGATTTACTTGTTAGAATGTAGTTAATAGTACACCCCGACAGAGACTGCAGTACCATGACAGGACACATGACCTATATATTTTTTGATTGCATGACTGTAGGTAGAACCTTCTTAAACCATAATCATTGGGGTTTGGACCATAGCAAAGATCTATGACAAGGTTATGACTTGACAAGAGACATGAGATGCTAAAATTTTGGAAGATAAGCATAAAGAATTAAGGATTAATATGGCAGAGTTGATAAATCATTGATTTTATCAAGATTGAGATGTGATTAAATTATCATTAGACTTCGAGGATAAACATTAACTTAAATGGAGAGTTGAGAAATTTACATGGCAAAATCGAGGATTTATTAAATTTAGTAAGGTTATGATAGAATAGAATTGGTAATTAAAAATTGTGAAAATTTAGGAGATTGTCATTATATTTATTTGACTGCAAGTTATGAATTTTTAAAATTTTTATTGTAGACGTTGCAGTGTCGCACTGTTGAGTATTTTGAGAAAAAGGAAAATGAAGAATTAGATCATTGATGGATTATTGTTTGGATTCAGACTTGTGGGACGAGATTCAATACATTGATTGAAATTAAATTTGAAGTACAGATATCAAATTCCGAGTATAAATATTTTTAAATTTAAATTCGTGGGAATTGTGTGGAAATGAAAACTGATTTTTCTTTTTGAGGATTTCAGGAATATAGTGATTTCAGAAATTTTTGAAGATTGCGAAACGACAAGGTGGATTATTTCGGGATTTTGTGGGTTGTTGAAATTCACTATTTATGGAAAATGATAATGTGTATGAGTAAATACTACTATTGAGGATTTTAAATTTCGAGGACGAAATTCTTTTAAGGTGGGTAGACTTGTCACTACCACATTCCGAAAACAGGGGTATTTTTGACTTTTTATAATATTTGATATTATGGTAGTTATAATTAAGTAATGGCATGATAATTATTTGATTTAAATAAATATGTGAGGTGTGTAATTAAATATAGTAATTATATACAGTGTTCATTTGTGTTTGTGCTAGCAGAATTGACCTAGAAGCCCAGTAGACGAACACCTGTCCGAATTTTAGAATTTTGGATTTAATTATTTTATCTAGAATTTAATTATTGAAGATTGTAATTAATTGCCGTATTTTAATTAATTATTGCCATTGCCTTTGCTTCGATATTTGGAGCACTACCCTGACCCTTGTCTTCCAACAAATTTCACAATCTTGCCCTAGACATGCCCGCCTTCCATTCTGCTATTTTTGTAACTCATAATTATGCTCCTTGTGCATTATTTCTGGCCGCGCAAAAATCGTCGCGGACGTTTATTATAAATCCCTATTTTGTATCGTGGTGCGTTCCAATTGAAAATTTGAGGCAATCTTGACCTATTTTTCGTACGGCCCAAATTAGGGTAATATTCTGTTCTGAGTCTTCTTCATTATTGGTATTGATGACCTGACCTGATTTTGGCCCCAAGTACTCCTAATTAATTGTTGAACACAACTTGCATTTATTTCTATTTGAATTGAGGATACCATTTTATCTGATTTTAAAATCCCAATTTAATTCCAGTGCCCTGCAAATTGAGCCGTACCAGTCTTACAGCACCCCCTGACCCTACAAAATACCGGACACCGAATCGCCCGCCAAATTTTCGTCATTTTATGTGTTTGTGCAATTTCCCAAATTTAAGGAGGCTAATTTGCAAATTTGCATAATTGGTGTCAACACCCCATTGGTTCAAACAAATGGAGAGCCCAATTATTTGACTAAGTCAACAACCCTCTCCATGAATAATTCATTTTTCCTCATGACAAGTCATGGCCATCCATTCTAGATGGATACAATCTCCACCCTTCATCCACATCTCACCCTCTTCCTATTTAAAGCCCCACCAACATCTTTCCCTAGAAAAAAACCCTAATCCCCAAGCAAGCCTCTAAACCGTAGCTCTCTTTCTCTTCCTCATTTTCATTTTTCTTTCTTCCCTCCTCCTTCTCTTTTCTTCTTCTTCTTCTTCCTTCCTCCTTCTTCTCTATTTGTATTTTGAATTCAAAATTAAGGGGGGGGGGGAACACTGTTCACCCCCCACAGTTCCTGTTCACCCGACCAACAGTCCCTGTATCCGGCGGCCCGTAGCAGTTTCCTCCGGCGGCGGCTCAGTCCAGCGGCCAACCACCACCAGTCCGGCGGCCTACTTCCCTCCCATTGCTCCCCGCGGCCCACTGATCAGCCCCCCGACCTCCGGTCAGTGAGCTCTCCCCGATTCCGTTCACCCGGCCATCCTTCCCTGTGCACTCTGACCCCCGGCCATCAATTCCGGCCGGCCACTTCACCATCTCCACCTATTCCCTCCATCACCAACTATCACCACCACACAGTTCCCCACTGCTCCCCGACAAAGCCGAGCCCCTCCGCTGTCCTTCCCTTTTTCCGGCAGCGAGTTCCTCCCCATCCCGCTGCACAGCCGAGTTCCCCTTCCCGATCTCCTACCCACCTCCATCTTCACCTCCTACTCATCTCCCTCTCCCCGCTCTTTCCCATCAGCCGGCGGCCCCCGACCCCTGTGTACTCCGGCTGCGACTCCCCGGTGGCCAACCAAGCCAAGCCGACCACCCTGCTCGACAACAGAGCTCCCTCCCGCAGCCACGACTCCCTGCTCCGGCCATCTCTTCCTCAACAGCAGCTACACGACCAACGTCGGCAGCCTCGATCCCGCCCCGCTGCGACGACTCGACCACCTCATCGTCGTGCGCAGGTATAGTTATTCCCGTGTATATAAGCAGTTATGAATGTATGCATTTGGTATATGGATAGTATATATACAATGAATACATGGATTCATACATATTATTGTATTTATATTCATATATAAGTTAGTTTAATGTGTGTATGTATTTAATATAATTGTATGGGTATATACTAATCTATATATGTATAAGTATATTACTTAGTGTTAATATGTATATATATATAATGTGTGTAAGTATATGCGTAGAATATTATTTTAATTAATGACTAATACATGTATATGTACAGTATTTATTAATGCTAAATAATGTGTTGTGGTATATTTACATATAAACGTATCTTGGTATAAATATACTTGTATATAGTATAAAGTATTATTTTGGCATATATATACATATATACGTATATGTAAACGTACTATTTTGGTACATATATATAAACATGTATATATATATATATATTCAGTATATATATGTAAATTTCTCGTATACGTATAAATATGGGTTGTAGTGCATATATAAATGTGGCATATTTTTAACCTATGTATATATATATATTTCAATCTAGTGTATATACTTAGACATATTGTATATAATTATTGGTATACCCATAAATGTAATTTGTTATATGTATGTACTTATATATATATATATATGTTAATTGGTATACATATATATAAATGTAATTTGGTATAATTACCTATATATGGTATAAGTACTAATTTGGTATAATTATGTATATAGTATAAATTAAATTGGTGTATTAGTCTTGGTATATTTTAATAATATTGTAAATCGTATTTTTGGCATATATTAAATGATACATATATATATTGTATATGTATATGTCTATGTATATACATTTTAATATGATTATATATATAAATACGTATTCTGGTATATATAATTAATTCGGTATATGTATATATATATATATGATATATGAAAATGTTGTATTAGTAGATATATGTATAAACGTATTTTGGTGTATAGTATGTGTATTTCATTTAATATATATATGTGTGTATATATATAATGTTGGTATATCTATATATATTTTGTATATATATATATACTTAATATATTTTCAAATATGTATAATTAGTATAAATGTATATATATTTTAAAAATGTATTTTATATGTATGAGTATACATACATATTGTTCAACTAGTATAGATTAGATATGTATATAAATTGGTGCATGTATATATATTGTAAGTACTGATGTAGTTAAAAATAGATATATGTATATTTATATATCCCTACCAGATGACCCTAGATTGACCAGTGCCATATCTGGCAGAGCCTCTGACTTCATGGATTTGTGTGTTAGCGTAGCATCTGATACAAGTATTATTTTGATATGTCATTAGGACTGTGGGTTCCTCCAGGCGACACTCTGGAACAGGACCTCGGTATTCACCAGCTAAGGACCCAAGGCGAGTACATTCTCTGATTAGTTTCTAATTTATGATATCTCCTATGTTCACTGTAACTAGTGTAAATATCCATGATCTTGACACGATGGTTACACGGATTGGTATACACGGATCTCGTCATGAGATGTTATTCCTTATTCATGGTGTAGCTTGTACGAGACTTGTTTCCTTGATATCTTGTGCATGTACAGACACTAATTCCCGGGGAGATTTGCTACCTTCCTAGGGAATCCTGTGCCATAGCGTACCATGATTGGATCTACTATACCAGTCGGGGGTTTGGGGAGTACTTTAGTGTAGATATGTGATCATACCCAACTTTATATGCACCATAGCTCACCCCACATCTCACGTCGGGTGCGGCCTGACCATTTATATGCTCCATAGCTGTTACGTGTGATTAGCCTGACCTCTACATGCATCATAGCTAACCAACGGTTAGCCTGACTTTATATGAACCATAGCTAATCACATGTAATCAGCCTGATCAAGTTCCCAAGCCGATCACATGTTAAAGCTAGTACTCACACACTTAGTCATAGTATCTCTTGCTCTTTGACATATGTTTCTTTTCCTGCATTTACTTACCATATTTCCAGTATTTCTCTCATTGTACATTTCTCGTACCTATACATGCATCTGGTATGTTTCCATCTAGAACTGCTACATAGTTTATGTCATTTATATAGAACTGCTATTTAGAGATGTACTTTGCTCCTTCCTGACTGGAAAATATTTTTTCCAGACTGTGACCTTAGTGGACTTGTTCTGACACTTGGGGATTGGAAGTTAATGATTGCAGGTATGATTATTGTGTCATTAGACTTGTGTTGTATTTTTCTTCATTCCCTATCGTGCTGTAGTTGTGATTGAGTATTTCTAGATTTATTTTATGATATCCACGTCTTCTTATGGAGTAGGATACTAGCGTGAGATTGTTTAGATAGCACTTGACCTAGACAGCGTTCTACCGCCGATGCTGCGGCGTAGGCTGGACGTACCCACGCTCTCGTACCCCTAAACCGGGTGCGGGTCGTGACATAATGTGCTCCTACTTCCACTCTGGAATGGATAATGGCTTAATTAAACCACCTGGCCTCTGCCTCTCCGCTTTTACTTACTAGCACACTAAGCATCTAGATACAAACTTGCTACCTCCCTCTTTATGCCATACCACCATACACACTCTCGCATATCCCGATACATCTTGTTGGCACCTAGATGCATAGAATACTGAGAGCAATGTGCTTCCTGCAATACCTTCTCGCGTATTTCCCAACCAGAAAAACATAAACTAGTACCGTACCGCAAAGAACCATCCTCAAAATGGTAAAATCATCCTCCAATCCTGCTCTCACCTGAGCTCTGATGCTCCTCAGAGATAAATCCTTATATTGGGCTGCCTTGATCCTATCCAACAACTCTGAATGTATCTGCAAACCCCATATCTGTATCGTAATTCCAAAAACTATCACCTCAATACCCAAGCTCTCGAGATCCTCCAACAAATATCGGTCATTCGTCAAGAACAAATCTACCGGATACATGCTCAAAGCATCGGCAACTACATTGGCCTTCCCTGGATGATACTGTAAGGATATATCAAAATACTTTATCAGTTCTAGCCACCAAAGCTGTCTCAAATTCAGCTCCTTCTGGGTAAATATGTACTTCAAGCTCTTATGGTCTGTGAAGATCTCCACACGCACTCCATATATATAATATTTCTACAACTTTAAGGCAAAGATGACCGCTGCCAACTCCAAATCGTGGGTAGGATAGTTCTTCTTATGAGGACGTAATTGGCTGGAAGCATAGGCAATCACCTTCATATTTTGCAAAAAAATATAACCCAAACCTTTCCCCGATGCATCACTATAGATAGTGAAACCTTCAGACCCTGATGGCAACGTCAAAATAGGAGCAGACATCAACCTCGTCTTCAATTCCTCAAAAGCAATATGGCACTCCTCTTTCCAAACAAACTCTGCGTCCTTTATGGTGAGTCTGGTTATTGGCTCAGCAATTCTCGAAAAATCTTGCATAAACTTTTTCTAATAGTATACCAGACCCAAGAAACTCCTGATCTCTACTACTGAACTCGGGGTCTCCCAAGACTCCACTGCGGTGATCTTCTTTGGGTCCACTAAAATCTCATCACTAGTCATAACATATCCTAAGAACTCCATATTGTCCAGGAATAACTCACACTTAGACAACTTTCCATATAACTTCTCCTTCCTCAGCACAACCAACACAATCTGCAGATGCTCCTCGTGCTCCTCTGGCATCTTCGAGTATATGAGAATGTCATCGATGAACACCACCATGAATTGTCAAGGTACTGGTGGAACACCTTGGTCTTCAAATTCATAAATATCGCTGGGTCCCCAAACGGCATTACTATGAACTCGTACTGGCCGTACAGAATCCTAAAAGCAGTCTTCAGAATGTCCTCCAACTTCACTTTTACCTGGTGGTAGCATGATCTCAAGTCTATCTTGGAAAATACCTTGGTGCCACTCAACTGATCGAACAGGTCATTAATCCGTGGCAATATATATTTATTCTTAATAATAAGATTATTTAATGCTCTATAATTAATGCACATGTGCATCGATCTATCCTTCTTCAGTATAAATAATACCGAGGCTCCCCACGGCGAGGAACTGAATCTTATAAACCCCTTATCCTGCAGTTCATCCACTTGCTTCTTCAACTCGACCAGCGTGCTGTTGTTCACACTGTAGACATGTTGTAAAATTGGCTCTGCACCTAGCACCAAGTCTATAGAGAACTCAATATCTTAATCTGGCAGTAATCCTGGCAATTCCTCAGGAAACACATCCAAGAACTCTGCTATAAATGGATACTACAACTTATTGTCTTCCACTATAGATCCACAGATAATGCCTTATCCCTGCTCAGAAGATCCTCTAGCAAACTCAAACTTTGGCTCTCCTGGTGGGCTAAACAAAACTCTACCTCATCTGTAATCCATACTAGCATGGTGCTTACTCAACCAATCCATTCCGAGTATAATATCGTAACTCAAAAGTGGCATTACAAGTAGACACGCACTCAGTTCCCAGCCTCCTAGAGTAACTTTTCGATCATTGTAAATATCACTAACCAGGATAATGCCTCCCCCACTCATGATCTTGCAAGTCCTAAGCAAAGACTCAGCTACCAAATGATGCTTCAGTGCAAAAGAAACAAATATAAAACTATGGGAAGTACCTGAATCAAACAATGCTAAAGCTGGAATAGAATTAAGGAGAACAGAACCTGCAATAACATCTCCGATAGGCTCGACCTCCTCAACCGTCATAGCAAATACTCATCCCTAAGGTGCACCTCCCTGATGCTGGTGCTGGGCATAATGTTGCTACTGGGTCAAAAGCGGCGGTCGCCTCGGCTGTACTGTAGGTGGCCTTGCCTGTGATCTCTGAGCTGGAGCTGCTCCCTGAGCTGCACGACTATGATTGGAAGGAAAATCTTTCATCTGACACCCCTCTGTGCCATAATATAGACATACTTCCATCCTCCTCCTACAAATATTCCAGATATGGCCCGGCTTCTTGCAGTAGTGGCTGAAAACGAGCTGTGAGTATTTTTGTTGTTGTTGTGGTGCCTGATGAACCGACGCCCTAGCTAGATCCTGGTACTATTATGGCTACTAAAAAGTTCTAGACTGGAGATAAAGACGCTTAGCAGGTACTACGCTACTACTAGCCCCCACAAAAGAATTGCGGTCTCTCTTGGGATTCAAGCTCAACTCCCATTTCAACCTTGCGTGCCTCTGCAAGTATATCAGAATACATCTCATAGAAAGACAGAATGAGGATCTTTACTTCCCAGTTCAGACCCTCGTGGAAGCGGATATCCCAAACCTCTGGCTCCCTCACCAAGTACTTTTCAAATCGGCTCAACCTTCCGAACTCTGCGTCTACTCCTCCACGGACATGCTTCTTGAGTAAGGCTCTAAAACTGCCTCCCCAAGTGCAATCTGTCCATCCGAGTAAAGAACTTCCTCTTGAAGAGGTTATTGAACACCTCCCAAGACTGCCCCGCATCAGCAAGAAGTGGCTCATTCCTGAACCAAGTACAAGCGATGTCGAACAGCTGAAGTACCACTTCCTCAAACTTCATATCCTCGGCAAGATGGGACATCCTTATGAGATGCTCGATATCCTCGAGCCAATCACCAACGTAGACAATGTCCTTTATTCCCTTGAAGACCCGACGTTCTAGCTTCTTGAAGTCCTGGATATTATACGGCCGAAGCTGGGCAACCTACGGAACAACCTGCTACTGGAATGGAGCTTCTTTCTACTGTAGAAAGGGAAAGCTGATGAGCACTCTCAATACCCTGCCGCAATACGTCAGTCTGCCTCTGGAAAACCTCTAACTAGGCCCTATGAGCCTCCATCATCTTGCGAAATAATGCGAGCACCTAAGTCGCATCTGTCGGCACGAGAGGTAGAGGTGGAAGTCCCTCAAACACAGCTGGAACAATCCTCTGTACTGGAGGTGGACCCCCAAATACAGCTGATATGCCAATCACCAGAGAAGTGACTGATACAGGCCCTCGAGAAGTCACAGATCTCTGAGAAGCTACTTGTAAAAGCATCAAAAATATGCTGGAGAAATTATACGCACAACCCGCGTAAAGCAGAGTTTAAAGTGCTGGGCAGCATAAAGTATGACTTCAGAGCCATTAGCGTACAACAGAGCTTCATCGCTAATACAGCATAAAATATAGCTCCAGAGACAACCCGCGTAATACAGTATCTCCAAACTGCTCCAGCATAAAAAGGTTGCTACTTCGCCTTTATGGCGTAAAACCCATCTGCTTTTAATGCAGCGGGAAGTTATACGAGGAACGCTTCGTATCCCTAGAATCAGCTGTACGAGGAACACTTCAAATTCTGCGAATGAACCTGTCAGACAGTATAATGAACCTGACTCCTGACAAAGGGTACAGCACGACGATCAAGACGACGGCTGTAATGATGACTCGGCATAAATCTCCAGACCGTCCTTTAGTGACATTTCCTTAATACAAATTGCTTTTACGCATTCAAGAAAATACACTGCCAGTTTTACACAGGCAGATATGAGCTTTTACGTTCAGAATGAGACAAAGATGACTGCAACGTCAAAAGCTGCTCTTCGTACAGAGCTCGAGGCACGTCTCTGCAGTTAATGCGCGTGATGGGGGCAGATCTCTGCATTTAATGTACGAGATTTAGTTCTACTTTCAAAGACTGGGTGAACCATAAGTATGGCTAATACGTCCATATCATCACCTCTGGATGTTACACTATCAGGCTATTTTTCAGCTATAGGAGTACGCCGTATGCTATCTTCTCTGAATACGCCAACTCATGCTATATTTGCATTAGTGCGTGATAAGGCTATTTGGTCCAGAATACGCTCATGACCTCAGTCAAGAAATTAGGAACGGATATCTTTTACGCTGACTACCTATCCGTGCAGCATCAGGCTTCTACGCCTACCTAGTTTTTATGCCGACCTGACAGTTATTGGGCTTCTACGCTTATATATCAGCTATTGGGCTTTTATGCCTAACTTGGCTTTTACGCCGTCAGAACAGCTATTTGGTTTTTACACCAATGAGACAGTTATTTGGCTTCTACGCCAATCATCTCTACGCGAGGGACAGTTACCTACGTGGCTTGCATGCCGTGATCTTCGCAACAGTTATATGCATTATCTCTTAATGGGATACGCGTCACATGCTTATTCAGAAGATCATTTATACATGGGTAGCAGTTATGACAACCGCCGCGTAAAAGGTGCGGTTCTCTCCGCTGTTCAGTTTCTACACCTATAAATAGAGACCTCTACTGACAGAGGGAAAAGGTCGGAGAATTGGGGGAAGGTCGGGAGATTGGATTTGATTTTAGAGAGAGAAGAGTCTAAAGCATAGACAGAGAACAGTGATTGACGACTTTGGCATCAAGCGTCCAATCCTTCTTGCGATCTTTGAAGCTTCTCATTCTTCTACAGTACTTCTTCATCATCGTGTGGTCCAAGGGACAAAGTGATCGACCGCAGATCAGACTCCTATAGCAATATTTATCCAGATTAAATTTTGTACTTATCATCCTCGCATAGGATTAATAGTACTTCTTGTTTGTAAACCTAAGAAAAGGTTTTTTATAAACCTATATTTTTATATCTTTCGTTTATTATCAAACACAAGATGGTGACTCTGTTGGGGACTACTTTCTCTTCTGACGAGAAGGCTATTGCTCAACACGATATTGTGACCGTCGGAGCAACAAAGAATACTTTGGTCGTCTAGTTCAACCAATCTGCTTATGAAGATATGCTTCGTGCAGGGGGTAGCTCTCATTCCCTCTCTGTTCAGGACATCAGGAAGCTGCGTAAAGTATGGATGCCTCGGACATCCTCGACCCTTCCTGAAGGCTCTCTCTCTCCGATCAACAAGGTTGCGGCATCCCAACCTATACGCTCCGTGCGTGAAAACCCATCTCCCGTCTGTGACGTGGCAGACAAAACTTCTGGCAATGCCTCAGCCAATCCAGAAGTCGATTCCGTGCCTTGCACGTAAAACTTAGTCTCCCATCACTGGCGGAACAGACAAAACTTCTGACAATGTCTCAGTGCCAACCCAGAAGTATACAACACGCTCTGCGCGTAAAAACTTGTCTTCCGTCGCTGACGGGGAAGACATAGTTTCTGGCAATGCCTCAATGCTAAGTCAGAAACTTCAAACGTGCTATGCGCGTAAAAATACCTTTCCTCCCTATAAGGGGGCAGATGGTTCATGCAAACTTCGCAAGGGAAAATAAGTGGCGGATTTCCCGACCTCTCGGTTTTTACGCCATCAAAAGAAGAATCTGCCTGCTCTCCAGATTATGCGTGAAGCTGATAGCCGATTGAGGACTTCCTCAGTTTTACGCCAGCCTGAGCAAAATTCCAAATTACGCCAGGAGAAACCAATCGGCGTAAAGAAAGCCCAGTTGGTCGATAGATTTGCTCCGTATGGGTCAGCTGCTGCTTACGTGGCTGGACTACTGTATATATATGGCAGTAAAAGGGTTGAGGTTCCCAATATCTGCATTCTGATTGATGTAAAATGGCAAAATAAGCCTTCTTCTTCTGATAATCCTCCTGATCTGTATGATTTCTTGCTTCAGAAATGCAAAGACAAGGGATCTTCTGATATGTCTATTACACCCCCTAGGGAACACTGTTGTAATAGCCACAAAGTTGTAATTAATTATTGTTGTTCTAAGGTAAAACGGTCAGTTTTCGACCGGTTAAACTACTCTTTGTCCTTACAGAAAGAAGAACCGACATTCGCATCGGTGAATATGGCTTCACACGTTCCTAGAGGAAGGTCAAATTTAAGACGTCATATCTCTAGAACTCCGAGCCAAAGAAGATTCAACAGGCTCCTTGAGAGCATTGAGGCTGGGGTATTCCGAAATACCCGTTCGAGGTCACGACAACCGGCTTCGTATTCTTCTTATTTCGACACTGGTGTAGAATCATAAAAAATATGCTGGGAAGCTCTACGCAACATATTGATACAGAGCAGCGTAAACAGAGGCCTTCAAAGCCATCAAGCGTGCAACAGAGCTTTTTTCGCTAAACACAGCATGAAATATAAGCTCAAAGGACCATCCGCTAAGGCAGTACGTCCAAGGTGCTTCAGCTTTAATAGGGTGCTTCATAGGGCATAAAACCCATCCTCTCTCAACGCAGCATTGAAGTATACAAGAGACGCTTCATATTCTCCGAAGTGAACCTGTCAGATCCTGCAATGAACCTGTCAGATCCTGCAATGAACCTAACATCTGGACTTCTGACACAGGGATACTGCTCGACTACCCAGACGACGGCTATAATGATGGCATGACACTGCGACCTAGGCTGTCATTTACCGCCATCTCCTTTGCGTAAACTGCTTTTACGTGCACGAAGGGATACGCTGCCTTATTTTACACAGGCAGACATGAGCTGTTTACGCTCTGCAGTAGACGAACCGCCTGCTACATCAAAAGCTGCACTCCGTACGGGGCTCGAGGCACGTCTCTACGTCAAATGCACAGAGCGATGACAGCTGCTCGAGGCACGTCTCTACGTCCAATGCACAGAGCGGTGACAGTTTCTCAATACACATCTCTACGTCCAATGCACAGAGTGGTGACAGTTTCTCAAGGCACATCTCTGCGACTGATGCGCAGAAGGGGTGCAGACCTTCAAAACAAGCTTCCACATTTAATGCACAGGATGGTGGCAAATCTCGGCATTTAATGCAAGAGATTTGATTATATCTTCAAAAGCCGTAATTTCGGCTAAGACGTCCACATCAGCACTCTGGTACGGTACGCAGCGGCTTCCATGCCCGTTCAGTTCCTGTGCTCACTCGGCTTCTACGCCCACTCGGCCTCTATGACCACTCGGCTTCTACGCCCACTCGACCTCTATGACCACTCGGCTTCTACGCCCACTCGACCTCTATGACCACTTGGCCTCTATGACCACTCGGCTTCTACGCCTATTTTTGGCTTCTATGCCTGTTTGATAACTACTTGGCTTCTACGCCATGGTGACAGTCATTTGGCTTCTACGCCAACCTCTTCTACACGAGGGATACCTACCTACATGGCTTCTACGCTGTGATCTTCACAGCAGATATACGCGTTTTGTCCCCTTAGTTGGACACGCGTCACATGCTCACTCAAAAGGTCATCTATACGCAGGCATTGGTTATCTTAAACCATCGCATAAAAGGGTGATGTACTTTCCACTCCTCGGTTTCTACACCGACGGAGTGGTCACTGTCACTAAAACTCAATAAATAGAGACCTCTATCAACAGAGGACAAGGTCGAGATTTTAAAATCGAACATGGTCAAAAAATTGGTCAAGAAAACCAATATCAGATCCAAGGTCGAACTTCCAAGAAAGATCGAACAAGAGGTCAAGAGAGAGAGAGAGAGAGAGAGAATCCGGAGCTCAGGCAAAGAGTAGGGATCGACGACTTTTGCATCGTGCATCCACCCTCTTCTGCAACCTTCGAAGCTGCTACCTGTCTTCCACGACACTTCTTCAACATTGTGTGGTCCAAGGGCTAAAGTGATCGACTGCAGATCAGACACCTATAGCAATATTTACCCAGATTAAATAAATTGTACTCCCATATCCTCGTATAGGATCAAATTGTACAAGTTTGTTTGTAAACCAAAGAAGGCGGGTTTTGTGTAAACCCTATCTTGAATACATCTTCATTCTTTCGTTTTCTACCATAAACAAATGGGCGACTCTGCTGGGGACACTCTGAAGAATAAGTAATTGCTCAACACGATACGGTATCTGTAGGAACCGTAAAGAAGACACTGGTCGTCCAATTCGACCAGTCTGCCTATGAAGACATGCTTCGAACCGGGGGTAGCTCTCACCCTCTCTCCGTCCAAGACAACAGGAAGCTGCGCAAGGTCTGGATGTCCAAGACCTCCTCTACCATTCCTGTGGACTCTCCGATCTCTCCGATCTGTCCGACCAATGAGGTTGTAGTATTGCTCCCTCCATGCCCTGCACATAAAATTCAGTCTTCCGCTGCGCGCGGTACAGACAAAACTTCGGGCAAAGCCTCAGCGCTAACCCAGATGTATCCACTGCGCTCTACGCGTAGAAACCAGTCTCCCCCCACGCGCGGTACAGACAAAACTTCGGGCAAAGCCTCAGTGCTAACCCAGAAGTATCTACTGTGCTCTACGCGTAGAAACCAGTCTCCCGCCACGCGCGGTACAGACAAAACTTCGGACAAAGCCTCAACGCTAACCCAGAAGTATCCACTGTGCTCTACGCGTAGGAACCAGTCTCCCGCTACGCGCGGTACAGACAAAACTTCGGGCGAAGCCTCAGTGCTAACCCAGAAGTATCCACTACGCTCTACGCGTAGAAACCAGTCTCCCGTCCGTGGCGGAATAAACAAAACTTCTGATGATGCCTCAGCGCCAAATCGGAAGTATAAAGCATGCTCCGCGCGTAAGGCCACATCTGACCTCTACGGGGAACCAGATGACCACTGTGATCTTCGCAAAGGAAAGCAAGCGGCAAGCTACTTAAATTCTCGGTATGTACGCCAGCAAGGGAATAATCTACCCATCCTCCAAATTACGCGAGAAGCTGATGGTCGCCTGAGGACATCCTCAGCCTTACACCAACCAGAGCAAAGCTCGAGATTACACCAGGCGAAGTCCCTAAGCGTACAGAAGGCTCGATTGACATAAAGACACGCTCCTCGGAGATTATCCGCCACCCAGATGGCCAACCTGTTGTATACGGGCGGCACAAGGAAGACTATGGTCCCCATCATCCGCATACCTACCAATGGGAACAGGAGGAACAAACCATCATCTTCTTCTTCTGCAACTTCTCCTGACCTGCGGGATTATCTAATCCAAAAATGCAAAAACAAGTCTGGGGGTAGTCTCCCTCGACAAAATAGGACAACATCCAAAGCTGGGGGTAGAATCCTCTCTAAGTTTGGAGATGGTGCAACGATGACGATCTTCCCGCAAGATCGTAAAACTAAGGTATCGGGAGCCCGAAGACCAAAAGGGACTTTCTCCTTCAATGAAGACGACATCATTGAAATCTTCAATATATTGATGGAGGAACACAAACTTCAGCTTCCCAACAACAGATATCCTGAGAAAGGTGGCAAAGTTGATGACCCATATTATTGTCTCTTTCATCGGTATGTTCATCACCCCACAAAAGCGTGCTACATACTGAAAAGGAGAATTCAGGAGTTGATCGATGCCAAAGTCATCACTTTGCATCTGTAAACGAGGGGACGATCACTGCAAATTGGTTTCGCTTTAAATGTGACAATTTGCTCCCTCAAGAAAATATCGGATGATGAATCTCTAAAAGTTTCCCCAGTGGATTCTTCAGGTCCATACCCAGCTGAGTTTGTTATATTCATATTACCTCTGAACAAACTATTCTGGTCCGGCTATCAATTATCACGTTCATATTACCTCTGATATCGATTATCATCTCAACTTAACACCCGTACTTAACTCTAAGTACGCCAGTGATGTTGAGTCCACAAAAACTGCCATGTCCATATTACCTCTGAACAGATATGTGCCTCCATCCCCAATGGAGTCACAATTCAAAAGTTTGTCATGTTCATACTACCTCTGAATAAACTTTCCAAAATTTTGGCTATCGATTATCATGTCCATATTACCTCTGATATCGGTTGTCATCTCAACTTAACACCTGTACTTAACTCTAAGTACGCCAGTGGTGTTGAGTCCATAAAAACTGCCATGTCCATATTACCTCTGAGCAGATGTGTATCTCTATCCCCGATGGAGTCACAACCCACCAGAGTTTGTTATGTTCATATTACCTCTGAACAAACCATTCTGGTCCGGCTATCGATTATCACGTTCATATTACCTCTGATATCGATTGTTATCTCAACTTAACACCCGTACTTAACTCTAAGTACGCCAGTGGTGTTGAGCCCACAAAAACTGCCATGTCTATATTACCTCTGAGCAGATATGTGCCTCTATCCCCAATGGATTCACAATTCAAAAGTTTGTCATGTTCATACTACCTCTGAACAAACTTTCCAAATTTTTGGCTATCGATTATCATGTTCATATTACCTCTGATATCGGTTGTCATCTCAACTTAACATCCGTACTTAACTCTAAGTACGCCAGTGGTGTTGGGTCCATAAAATCAGCCACGTTCATATTACCTCTGAGCTGTAATCTCCAGTAGAGTCTGCTACGTCCATATTACCTCTAGCAGGGCTTGTCCTAAACTTATTACTTGCATTCTTGTACGCAAAAAGTAATAGGTCCACCAAAGATCCCCCAGCGGGATATCCTCAACAGAAATACGATATGGTACTACATTCGTATTCCCTCTGGTACGATATCTGAAGTTCGCCGAACAATCCATATGAGATTGAAACCATATTCTCTCGCAGAAGGCGGATGGAAAGTTTTCCCTCGGAAAACTTGGGATATATATAAAGTTCGGATGGACTCCTCGGACCCCGAACCAAATCTCCTAATTAATATTCGGTTATGATTGGGTCCTACGTCAGCCTATTTTTAGAGAAGGCGGACAGTCAGCGAATTTGAAAGTTTTTCGCGCAAAGCAGGTCAGCGGTTCCTACGCTAAGGAGCTTTCTACGCTCGACAGCAACAGATCTACGGTTTTACGCTCGCAAGCTATCAGTCTATAGTTTTATGCCCGGATGCCTTTGTGCTCGGTAGCTTTTATGCTCGAGAGGCTACAAACCTATGACTTTACGCTCAGCAGATACCAAATCGATAATCTCACGCTCGGTGGTGCTTAGTTTATGCTCGGAAGCAACAGATCCATGACTTCACGCTCGAAAAAAAATTTTCAGAAGCTACAAATCTATAGTTCTACGCTAAAAGAGCTTTATACGCTCGACAGCTACGAATCTACGGCTTTACGTTCGACGGCTACAAGTCGGGTTTTACGCCCAGATGCCTTTGTGCTCAGTAGCTTTTATGCTCGAGAGGCTACAAACCTACGACTTCACGCTCAGGAACTACAAGTCTATGATTTCACGCTCGATGGTGTTTAGTTTATGCTCAGAGGCTACAAACTAATGATTTCACGCTCTACGACTTCCCGCACATCTGAAAGATACGACGGCCAGATTACGCGTACATCTGAACGGTCCTCAAGGCGGTCTATTACAGGAGTTCACACAGAAGATACTCCTTCTTGACCTTAAAATATCCCAAGTACCCGAAGCATACAGAGTTCAAACATTGAGAAATTACTCTTCTCGGGTTAATTGGAGGTTCATCCAGAAATCCAGTCTGCATATTTTATCTACAGCTCAAGATGGCAACTCAGTTTGACAGCCATTTCTCGCCCTATTCCAAGGGATTTTCGAGAAATCATTCTTGAAGATAAAGTCTAAAACAAGAATTCTGTTTACACAGAAGTAAAAATAACAGTTCAGAATTCTACGCGGTCCCTCATTCCTAACAGCAGGACAGTTCGAACACTCGAATGCTAAAAGCGGCTTTCTACGCATCTCTAGTTATGCGTAAAAGACAGGACAGGACCTAGCACTCTTTCTAAACAGAGTCAACGTAAAGAATCAGACGTGTCGAAGCTACACATATTCAGACTTCACAGTAACAAAGTTGTTGATTATCCCGAGCAAGGGAGGCTAAGATATCCTTCCATGATCTACCGTTGCAGTGGACACTTGCTCGAAGACGCCGTCTTTTTTGGCTTCTTACATGCTGGAAGAACATGATCTCCTTCTTCCTCAGGTCGACCCGACGGACTCCGGCGAATCATCCTTGTATGGCGGAAGGAATGCGAGAAGAACAGGTTAAACTCCTCGGCCTTTTATAGGCGAGAGAGGTCACACCAGTCCCTAATAAATCTGCCATAAAGTCAGCATCGATCGTTTCAACGCTCCATTCAGAAATGTTTTGAGTTACGAGGAGCGGTTCATGCTTCATTCAAAGCGTTCCAAATTTCGAGGAATTTGAAAGCTTTGATGGGGGTCTTGTAGAAGCATAAAAAATACGTTGGGAAGCTCTACGCAGCATATTGATACAGAGCAGCATAAACAGAGGCCTTCAGAGCTATCAAGCGTGCAACAGAGCTTTTTTTGCTAAACACAGAGTGAAATATAAGCTCAAAGGACCATCCGCGTAAGGCAGTACGTCCAAGGCGCTTCAGCGTAAACAAGGTGCTTCATCGGGCGTAAAACCCATACTCTCTCAACGCAGCATTGAAGTGTACAAGAGACGCTTCATATTCTCCTAAGTTAACCTGTCAGATCCTGCAATGAACCTGTCAGATCCTGCAATGAACCTGACGTCTGGACTTTTTACACAGGGATACTGCTCGACTACCCAGACGACGGCTATAATGATGGCACGGCACTGCGACCCAGGCTGTCATTTACCGCCATCTCCTTTGCGTAAACTGCTTTTACGTGCACGAAGGGATACACTGCCTTGTTTTACACAGGCAGACATGAGCTGTTTACGCTCTGCATTAGACGAACCGCCTGCCACAACAAAAGCTGCACTCCGTACAGGCTTGAGCCACGTCTCTACGTCAAATGCACAGAGCGATGACAGCTGCTCGAGGCACGTCTCTACGTCCAATGCACAGAACGGTGACAGTTTCTAAAGGCACGTCTCTACGTCCAATGCACAGAGCGGTGACAGTTTCTCAAGGCACGTCTCTACGACTGATGCGCAGAAGGGGTACAGACCTTCAAAATACGCTTTCGTATTTAATGCACAGGATGGTGGCAAATCTCGGCATTTAATGCAAGAGATTTGATTATATCTTCAAAAGTCGTAATTTTGGCTAAGACGTCCACATCAGCACTCTGGCACGGTACGCAGCGGCTTCCACGCCCGTTCAGTTCCTGTGCTCACTCGGCTTCTACGCCCACTCGGCCTCTATAACCACTCGGCTTCTACGCCCACTCGGCCTCTATGACCACTCGGCTTCTACGCCCACTCGGCCTCTATGACCACTCGGCCTCTATGACCACTCGGCTTCTACGCCTATTTTCGGCTTCTATGTCGGTTTGATAACTACTTGGCTTCTACGCCATGGTGACAATCATTTGGCTTCTACGCCAACCTCTTCTACACGAGGGATACCTACCTACGTGGCTTCTACACCGTAATCTTTGCAGCAGATATATGCATTTTGTCTCCTTAGTTGGACACGCGTCACATGCTCACTCAAAAGGTCATATATACGCAGGCATTGGTTATCTTAAACCGTCGTATAAAAGGGTATTGTACTTTCCACTCCTCGGTTTCTATACCGACGTAGTGGTCACTGTCACTAAAACTCTATAAATAGAGACCTCTATCAAAAGAGGACAAGGTCGAGATTTTAAAATCGAACAAGGTCGGAAAATTGGTCAAGAAAACCAATATCAGATCCAAGGTCAAACTTCCAAGAAAGATCGAACCAGAGGTCAAGAGAGAGAGAGAGAGAGAGAGAATCCGGAGCTCCGGCAAAGAGTAGGGATCGACGACTTTGGCATCGTGCATCCACCCTCTTCTGCAACCTTCGAAGCTAATACCTGTCTTCCACGGCACTTCTTCAACATCGTGTGGTCCAAGGGCTAAAGTGATCGACTGCAGATCAGACACCTATAGTAATATTTACCCAGATTAAATAAATTGTACTCCCATATCCTCGTATAGAATCAAATTGTACAAGTTTATTTATAAACCAAAGAAGGCGGGTTTTGTGTAAACCCCATCTTGAATATATCTTCATTCTTTCGTTTTCCCCCACAAACAACTGGGGGTCGCCAGTTTCCTGAATCAGATGCTGAAAGTATAGAGTTAATCTCTACAGAGACCTATACTAATCCCTCGGTAGCACCCAGGGAAATGGGAGTCTATGCAATCGAAAATGAACATGAAGAAGCTTCCCTATCAGGAAGTACAGAACAATGTGTCACTATTTTAGAAACATCATTCAAAGAGATGCATACCATGATGCAGAGTATGCACCAAATATTGCTGACTCAATACATAGCTGCACCTGTTCCCCCAACTCAGCTACGGATGGGGGTAGATATTCCATCAAGCCAGGAGCCTATTCAAGATCAAGAATCGGCTGCTCCTCGACCTCTCAACCCAAAAAATATATCACCTCCTGTTGGGGTCACCATACAGCCGATCTCTCACCCCTCTACGGTCTCCTTCCCAACTGAAGATCCGATGCAGGCAGTTCGGGAATTAAAAGCCCAATTTGATACCTTAAAACATAAGGATCAACTTAAGAAATTGGGAATCAACCAACCATACCCAGCTATCTGGGATGAGGTTCCTTTTCCTCCAAAATACAAGCCACAGACTATGGCTTTGTTTGAGGGAAAGACGTCACCAAGTCAATAGATAAATTACTTCACTATGATGACGGTGTTGCTACAAGGGAACGATACCCTTCTCACTCGAGTATTTATGGGCTGTCTATCTGGTGTAGCCTATCAATGGTACCGTAGTTTGGCGGACAATTGCATTATTTCCTTCGAAGACTTTAAGACCTTATTCTTTGCGCGATTCTATAAAGGAGGGATGGACATGTCTATGTCCTCACTCATCGAAGTGAAGCAGAAGGAGAAGGAAAACGTTCGTACTTTCATCGAACATTTTTGCCAAGCCACTTTGCAGATGCCTCCCGGAGTTTCTGATTCAGCCTTGGTGGACATCTACAGGAAGAACCTTCTTCCACTAATCTCGGTGTTCACAGGACCATATCAGTTCCATGATTGGCCCTCGTTTATCATCTCAGCAGTTGCCGCTGATGATAACAGTCGCAAAGCGTATGACAATGGAATCATGATCTCCACCTCTTACAAGGGGAAACGGTCATCTTCCAATAGTGACCATCCTCGTGGTTCCAAAGGAAAAGAAGCTCTGGCGATTAACACATCCAGGCAACATACTTCCAGGACTACACAGACGAAATCTGGGACTTCCAGGCCCATCGAGTCGTATTCTTTTGATGATGATGACGTTCCGAGCATATTCGACTATCTAGTCAAAAGTGGTAAGCTCACTCTCCCCGAAGTGAAAAGGCCAAATGAAGTCGACAGTACCAATAACCCTAAGTACTGTATTTTCTATAGGTATATACATTACCCTACCAAGGCGTGTTATATACTAAAAAGAAAAATCCAGGAGCTGATCGATGCCAAGGCTATCACTCTGCATAATAGTGAGAAGACGGTAACCGCCAACATGATCTCTCTCCAATTCGGCGATCTGCCCCCTCAAGAAGTCTCGGATGGTATAGTACCTATCCCTCGAACAACGATGAATATTGTTAATCTCCCTCCGTCCAGGTGTCAAAACATAACTTGGCACCCCTAACTACCCAGCGTGGTAAGATTATGTGAGTTCATCCTGATCTGGTGTCAGAGATTGAGGAAGAGACTCGAGCTGCCAATGCTAAGTCTAGAAAGAACTCAAAACGCAAACTATGCCATATGGTTGCTATATCCCTGACATCAAATGAAGAGGCTTTGGCTACCGGCACCCGTTCAGCGAAAGCCTACCTCAAGGACTATGGAGGAAATCAGGAAAAAGCAACGACAGACACTTCATCTGCCAAGCCTTCCGAACCGGAACCTGTTATACTAGCGACCGGTCCTTCTAGACCAACTACGGCAGACAAGGGCAAGCAAAAAGAAGTGCGCTTTGATAAACCTTTGAAGAATATTCAAAATAAAGGTTTGGAGAAGCCTTATAACTTCGACATCCTGGCCCAATTGGCTAATACACCAGCCAGACTGTCCATTTTTGAGCTGCTTAGGCTATCCAAAGACACTCGTCAAGCCTTGAACGAAGCTTTGATGCAGGCGGACGTATACTTGGCCCAGCTCAAATCCCCTTGATGAAGAACCTGTGGCATGTCCTCAATGCCATAGTGTGATGGAAGTGATCCCCAATATCACTTTCACTCAAGATGACATGCTGTTAAAACAAAACAAGCATGACAGACCACTCTATTACACCGGATATGTCGGTTCTATGGAAGTATACCGGATTCACATAGATCCAGAATCATCGATCAGTATCATTCCTTATAGTCTGCTCAGACCGCTGAGGATTCCTACCAGCGAACTGGCTTATACTACCACTACAATCGTGGGCTTCAACGCTAGGAAAAGTAAGCCGTTGGGGAAGATTCGTCTGAGGATCCAGATTGGCGACCTCGGATCAGTGGCTACATGCTATGTCATTGATTTAGAAGTGTCCTACAATATTCTGTTGGGTAGACCATGGATCCATGATCACAATATCGTTCCTTCGACTCTACATCAATGCTTCAAATATATAGATGCCCAAGGAATAGTACAAACAGAGTTTGCTGATCTTAACCCACTTAAAGGAGTAGAATCCTACTACTTTGATGCCATATTGTATACCCAAGACTACATGGAGGAGGTGTCAGGCAAAACAGAGGAAGAATCCCACCGGGAGCCAGAAAAACCCTCTGCCGAGCAACCTCTATCAATTAAGGTGAAAGGACGGACCACTCGTCTGAAAGTCATGGATCCCATGGCTATTCATCTAAACAAAACCAAGTCAGGACAAGGAGGTGATCCTCTAGTGATCACTTTGAACCAGAAATCTCCACCTCTGGTCATCAACCTTCGGCGCAACCAATAGCCGATTGATGTAAATACAACCGAGAACAGGGTTTCTGATGATAATAAAGAAACTCTTTTCCAGTATACTGATGCTCAAACTCCAAATCAGGAATCCTCTCCCCATAACGATATAGAACCTATAGCACAAAAATTCTTGAAAGTTATAGATTCCTATCATCCTTATGTATGGGAAGTGGCATCAACATCCAATGTCATCACGACATATGGGCCACATGAAAATTTTATCTTTATCGTCCCACCTACCCGTAAAGATCAGCGTCCAATAGTCTTCGGTCGCATGAGCAACAAACCAACTATACAAGAAGACTCTCCCAATAACGATGCTGGTAAAATACAGGTACACAGATATAGTCCACAAGCTTTGAAGATTATACAAAGTATGGGTTTTGACTTAAAACTGGAACCAGGCCTCAATTACGGAAAAGGCAGACGAATGCCGTTGTATGGTGATCCCTACTGTCAATGAACCCATTATGGGTTAGGGTATACCATTTCCCATACAACTTCTGAGTCAAATAAAGATATCTTTTCCTCTTCTCAAGATGGCTCGTCATCCTTCGTCTCACATATTGACCTCGAACGAGCATCATCAGTAAATACGGTATTGACAGATTCTTTCGAAGCAGACGAACAAGAATTCGAACTGTTTGAAAATGACTCCTGGGCACAACAGATGGATACACAGTGGAAACTTAGGTTCGAGCAGAGAGAGCCTCCCACCGAAGTTGAAGTTATCCAAGTGGATGATGGGGATAAAACTTCACCAAAACCAATATTTATCTGTAATAATCTTTCCAAAGCAGAAAGGGAAGAAATAATCCAACTGATAAGAGAGTATATCGACGTCTTTGTGTGGAATTATGAGGATATGCCAGGTCTTGATCCAAAAGTGGCTACTCATAAGCTCAACATACTGCCCAATTCGAAGCCCGTAAAGCAGCACCAACGCCGGTTCCACCCGGATATGATGGATGCCATTGAAGCTGAAATCAAGAAGCTGATAGCCTGCGGGTTCATCCATGAAGAGCAATATCCTGATTGGGTTGCCAATGTTGTCCCGGTCATGAAAAAAATAGGGAAAGTACGTATTTGCATCGATTTCCGAGATTTGAATGCAGCCTGCCCCAAGGATGAGTTCCCTCTTCCCATCACAGATGTTATGATCGACAACACATGCAGTTTTGAACGCATGTCTTTCATGGACGGATTTTCAGGGTACAATCAGATTAAGATGGATCCTGAAGACGAGAAGCATACTGCCTTTTGTACACCTCTGGGAGTATATTGCTACACAGTCATGCCCTTCGGACTAAAGAATGTCGGGGCTACATATCAGCGAGCCATGAGTAACATATTCTACGAGCATCTATGCAAAACAGTAGAGTGTTACATAAATGACATCGCTGTCAAAAGCTGTCTCAAGGGTTCTCACATCCAAGACTTGAAGACAGTGTTCGAGTTGATGCGTCAACATCAACTCAAAATAAACCCTACAAAGTCCTTTCTCGGAGTGTCCAGTAGCAAATTCCTGGGATTTATCATTACCGCTAAAGGCATTCAGGTGGACCCTGATAAAGTAAAGACCATCCTTGAGATACGACCACCCCATAATCTGAGAGAACTCCTGGGATTTCAAGGTCGACTAGCTTATATCAGGAGATTCATATCCAACCTCTCTGGGAGATGTCAACCTTTTTCTCGTCTCATGAAGAAAGGTGTGTCCTTCGTATGGGACGAAGCCTGTCAGCAAGCGTTTAATGATATTAAATGCTACCTCACTAACCCTTCAGTTCTTGTGTCTCCCGTCATAGGAAGACCGTTTTTGCTGTATGTTCGAGCAATAGATCATTCTTTAGGGGCTCTTCTTGCACAGAACAACGACGAAGGTCATGAACAGGCTATCTACTACCTAAGTAGGATGATGGTAGGAGCTGAACACCGTTACAATCCAGTAGGGAAAGAGTGCCTCGCCTTAATATTCGCCATTCAGAAAATGCGACATTACGTAATAGGCCAAACTATTCATATTATCTCCAGGATCAATCCTCTTCGAGAATTGATGAGTAAGCCAAGCGTTCTAAATTCTCGACTTACGACTTGGGCGATATTATTAACACCGTATGATATGGTGTACATCCCTCAGAAGTCCATAAAGGGTCAAGCCTTGGCTGATTTCTTAGCTGCCCATCCAATTCCGAAAACTTCCAAACTATAAGAGGATATTCCCGACGAAGTTGCAGAATGTAACTCTGTAATAGAAGATGATACATGGCAGCTATTCTTTGATTGTGCCTCAAGGACTGGTCCCAAGGGAAACGTGGTCTCAGGAGTAGGAATTGTCCTGGTCACTCCTGATAAACTCGTCATCTACCGAGCATATTCTCTTAGCGAACCCTATTCTAATAATGTGGCAGAGTATAATGCCCTACTCATCGGGCTTCAACTCGCTAAAGAATTGGAGGTTGAATACTTGGAAGCTTTCGGTGATTCCCAGCTGATCGTCAATTAGGTCAGAGGAATATATGAAGTTCGCAATCCAGACCTCATTCCTTATCACCAAGAGACGATCGAGATCGCCATGTCTTTCAAAGGATTCTTCCTAGAGCATGTGCCTCGATCTCAGAATTTAGAAGCTGACGCTCTGGCCAGCCTAGCTGCAGATCTAGCCATTCCTATAAGAAGGCAAAACTCGGTGATCCTTTTTAACAGAGATCTATTCTGTGTGAAAAATAACTTTCACATGGAACGCTGCTACGCTGTAAACACAGACCCTCCCAAGAGAGACTGGAGAAGTCCTTTTATAGATTTTGTGGCATACGGAATGTTACCGGAGGATCCTAAAGAAGCAGTATCCATCAAAAGACGATCATTGCGCTTCTATTTTGATGCATCTTCACAATGTCAATATCGCCGAACCTACGATGGACTGCTATTACGATGTCTCTCTGATGATGAGGCACAGCAGATTATCCGTGAAGCTCACGACGGCGTTGTAGAAGCATAAAAAATACGCTGGGAAGCTCTACGCAGCATAATGATGCAGAGTAGCGTAAACAGAGGCCTTCAGAGCCATCAAGCGTGCAACGGAGCTTTTTCCGCTAAACACAGCATAAAATATTAAAAGCTCAAAAGGACCATCCGTGTAAGTGCAGTATGCCCAGGCCGCTTCAGCGTAAACAGGGTTTTTTATCGCCTCTTGGGCGTAAAACCCATCCTCTTTCAATACAGTATTGAAGTACACGAGAGACGCTTCGTATTCTCTAAAGTAAACCTGTCAGACCCTGCAATGAACCTGACGTCTGGACTTCTGACAAAGGGATACTGCACGGCTACCCAGACGACGGCTATAATGATGGCACAGCACTGCAACCCGGGCTGTCATTTACCGCCATCTCCTTTGTGTAAACTGCTTTTACGTGCACAAAGGGATATGCTTCCTTGTTTTACACAGGCAGACAAGAGCTGTTTACGCTCCGTAGTAGACAAACCGCCTGCCACATCAAAAGTTGCACTTAGTACGGGGCTCGAGGCACGTCTCTACGTTTAATTGCACAGAGCGGTGACAGTTTCTCTCGAGGCACGTCTCTGCGACGGATGCACAGAAGGGCTGCAAACCTACAAAATACGCCTCCGTATTTAATGCACAGGATGGTGGCAAATCTCTGCATTTAATGCAAGATATTTGATTATATCTTCAAAAGCCGTAATTTTGGCTAAGACGTCCACATCAGCACTCTGGCACGGTACGCAGCGGCTTCTATGCCCATTCAGCTCATGTGCTCACTCGGCCTCTACGACCATTTGGCTTCTACGCCCACTCGGCCTCTATGACCACTCGGCTTCTACGCCTATTTTGGCTTCTATGCCCACTTGGCTTCTACGCCATGGTGACAGACATTGGCTTCTACGCCCACCTCTTCTATACGAGAGATACCTACCTACGTGGATTCTACGCCGTGATCTTCGTAGCGATTATACGCATTTTGTCCCTTAGTTGGACCCGCGTCACACGCTCATTCAAAGGATCATCTATACGCAGGCATTGGTTATTTTAACCGTTGTGTAAAAGGGTGTTGTACTTTCCACTACTCGGTTTCTACACCGACGGAGTGGTCACTGTCACCAAAACTCTATAAATAGAGACCTTTATCAACAGAGGACAAGGTCGAGACTTTAAAATCGAACAAGGTGGAGATTTTAAAATCGAACAAGGTCAGAAATTGGTCAAGAAAACCAATATCAGATCCAAGGTCGAACTTCCAAGAAAGATCGAACGAGAGGTCAAGAGAGAGAGAGAGAGAGAGAGAATCCGGAGCTCAGGCAAAGAGTAGGGATCGACGACTTTGGCATCGTGCATCCACCCTCTTTTGCAACCTTCGAAGCTGCTTCCTGTCTTCTATGGCACTTCTTCACTATCGTGTAGTCCAAGGGCTAAAGTGATCGACTGAAGATCAGACACCTATAGCAATATTTACCCAGATTAAATAAATTGTACTCCCATATCCTCGTGTAGGATCAAATTATACAAGTTTGTTTATAAACCAAAGAAGACGGGTTTCATGTAAAACCTCGTATTATATACACTTCGTTCTTTCGTTTAATACCACAAACAAGATGGCGACTCTGTTGGGGACGTTTTTCTCTTCTGATGAGGAAGTAATTGCTCAACACGATGCGGTATCTGTAGGAATCGTGACGAAGACACTGATCGTCCAATTTGACCAGTCTGCCTACGAAGACATGCTTCGAACCGGGGGTGGCTCTCACCCTCTCTCCGTCCAAGGCAACAGAAAGCTGCGCAAGGTCTGGATGCCCAAGACCTCCTCTACCATTCCTATGGAATCTCCGATCTCTCTGATCTCTCCGACCAATGAGGTTGTAGCATTGCTCCCTCCGGGCCCTACACGTAAAATTTAATCTTCCGCTACGCGTGGTACAGACAAAACTTCGGGCAAAGCCTCAGCGCTAACCCAGAAGTATCCACTGTGCTCTACGCATAAAAATCAGTCTTCCGCTATGTGCAGTACAGACAAAACTTCGGGCAAAGCCTCAGCGCTAACCCAGAAGTATCCACTGCGCTCTACCGAAGAAACCAGTCTTCCGCTACGTGCGGTACAGACAAAACTTCTGATGATGCCTCAGCGCCAATTCGGAAGTACAAATCAAGCTCCGCGCGCAAGACGACATCTGATCTCTACGAGAAACCAGATGAGCGTTGTGATCTCCGCAAGGGAAAGCAAGCGGCAGAGTACTCAACTTCTCGGCCTTTACGCTAGCGAGGGAATAATCTGCCTACCCTCCGGATTATGCGAGAAGCCGATGGCCGACTGAGGACCTCTTCAGCTTTATGCCAGTCTGAGCAAATCTCCAAATTACGCCAGGCGAAGTCCCACGGCGTAAAGCAAGCTCAGGTTACGGAATGACACCCTCCCCGGGGATTATCCGCCACCCAGATGGCCAACCTGTTGTACACAGGTGGCACAGGGAAAACCATGGTGCCCAACCTTCGCATGCCCACTGATGGGAACAGAAGGAACAAGCCGTCGTCTTCTTCTTCTGCAACTTCTCCTAACCTGCGGAATTATCTAATCCAAAAACGCAAAGACAAGAGTCATGAACTGACTTCAGTTCCCCTAACGGTCAAACGTGAGAAGATCTTATGGAAAGATATGTCAACGTCCAATGTCGTCATGACAGATGGACCACACGAAGATTCCATCTTTATTATTCTACCGACTCACGACAATCAGCATCCAATAATCTTCGGTCGCAGACGGGACACCCCAATCATACAGGAAGAATTTCGCGAGTCTGAAACTGGCAGGATACAAGCCCACAGATATAGCCCGCAAGCATTAAAAATTATGCAAAGTATGGGTTATGATTTAAAACTGAAATAAGGCCTCAACTATGGCAAAGGTAGACGAACACCATTGCAGGGTAATTCTCACCATCAACAAGCTCGTTTCGGGTTGGGATATACTGCATCTCTTACAAAACCCAAAACTTCAAAATCTAATCCTGTATAACCAGAGGCAGCTCCTGCTGAATCAGTTTCTATGGCCGAAGGTCACGGCATGTCTAGGGGTAACTCACCTCGACAAAATAAGGCGGCATCCAAGACTAGGGGCAGAATGTCCTCAAGATTCGAAGATGATGCAACGACGACAATCTTCCTGGAAGACCATAAAACTCAGGCATCAGGAGCCCTACGACCAAAAGGGACTTTCTCCTTCAAAGAAGATGACATAATCAAAATCTTCAATATATTGAGGGAGGAACGCAAACTTCAGCTACCTAACATCAGATACCCTGAGAGGGCCGGCAGAGTTGATAACCCAGATTATTGCCTCTTCCATCGGTACACCCATCACCCTACAAAGGCCTGCTATGTACTAAAAAGGAGAATTCAGGAATTGATCGATGTCAAGGCCATCACTTTGTATTTATAAACAAGGGAACGATCACTACAGAAAAATACCAGGTGATGAGTCCCTAAAAGGTTTATAATAAATTTCCACAAAAAACTGCCATGTCCATATTACCTCTAAGCAGACGTGTACCTCCATCTCCAAAGGAGTCACGATCAAAAGTTCGTCAAGTTCATATTACCTCTGAATAAAACTTTTGGCTATCGACTATCTCCTGATATAGGTTGCCATCTACACTTAACACCCGTACTTAGTCATAAGTATGCCAGTAGTGTTAAGTCCACAAAAAACTGCCATGTCCATATTACCTCTGAGCAGACGTGTACCTCCATCTCCAAAGGAGTCACGATCAAAAGTTTGTCATATTCCTATTACCTCTGAATAAAACTTTCGGCTATCGACTATCTTCTGATATAGGTTGCCATCTACACTTAATACCCGTACTTAGTCATAAGTACGCCAGTAGTGTTAAGTCCACAAAAAAAATGCCATGTCCATATTACCTATGAGCAGACATGAACCTCCCACCAAAGACGAAGTTATCCAGGTTGATGTTGGGGGTGAACTTTCACCAAAGCCGATATTTATCAGTAATAATATTTCCCCGGCTGAAAGGGAAGAAGTTATCCAGCTGATAAAAGAATATATCGACATCTTTGCATGGGATTATGAGGACATGCCAGGCCTTGACCCAAGAGTGGCTACTCACAAACTCAATATATTGCCCGATTCAAAGCCTGTGAAGCAGCACCAACGCCGGTTCCGCCCGGATATGATGGACGCAATCGAAGCTGAAGTCAAGAAGTTGATAGCCTGCGGTTTCATCCGGGAAGAACAGCATCCCGACTGGGTCGCCAACGTTGTCCCAGTCATGAAGAAAAATAGGAAAATACGTATCTGCATCGATTACCGAGATCTGAATACAGCCTGCCCCAAGGATGAGTTCCCTCTTCCCATCACGGACATCATGATCGACAACACCTGCGGTTTTAAACGCATATCTTTCATGGACGGATTTTCAGGATACAATCAGATCAAGATGCATCCTGAAGACGAGAAGCACACTGCCTTCCGGACCCCGTTGGGGGTATATTGCTATACGGTCATGCCCTTCGGATTAAAGAACACCGAGGCTACATACCAATGGGCTATGAGTAGCATATTCCATGAGCATTTATCAAAACAGTAGAATGTTACGTGGACGACATAGCCGTCAAGAGCCGCCTCAAAGATGACCACATTCAAGACTTGAGGACGGTATTCGAGTTAATGCGCCAACATCAACTCAAGATGAACCCTACGAAGTCCTTTCTGGGTGTATCTAGTGGCAAATTCCTGGGATTTGTCATTACCGCCAAAGGCATCCAAGTGGACCCTAACAAAGTCCAGGCCATCGTAGAAATACGACCGCCCCGTAATCTGAGGGAACTCTAGGGATTTCAAGGCCGTCTGGCTTATATCCGGAGATTCATATCCAACCTCTCGGGGAGATGTCAGCCCTTTTCGCATCTCATGAAGAAAGGTATATCCTTCGTATGGGACAAAACCTGTCAGCAAGCGTTCGAAGATATCAAGCGCTACCTCACCAGTCCGCCAGTTCTGGTGCCTCCCGTCATGGAAAGACCATTCTTGCTGTACGTTCGAGCGATAGATCATTTGCTAGGAGCTCTTCTCGCACAGAAGAACGATATGGGTCATGAATAGGCTATCTACTACCTCAGCAGGATGATGGTCGGAGCCGAACACCGGTACAACCCAGTGGAGAAAGAATGCTTGGCTCTGATGTTCGCAATCCAGAAGATGCGGCACTATGTCACCGGTCAGACTATTCATATCATCTCCAGGATCAACCCTCTTCGAGTACTGATGAGCAAGTCAAGTGCTCTTAATTCCTAACCCGCGACTTGGGCGATGCTGTTAACACCGTATGACATGGTATACGTCCCGCAGAAGTCCATCAAGGGCCAAGCGCTGGCCGACTTCCTAGCTGCTCACCCGATCCCGGAGGCCTCCAAATTATATGAGGATATTCCTGACGAAGTTGCAGAATGTAATTCCGCAATGAAAAGTGACGCATGGCAACTGTTCTTCGACGGCGCCTCCAGGACTGGTCCCAAGGGAAACGTGGTTTCAGGGGTAGGAATCGTCCTGGTCACTCCTGATAAACTCGTCATCTACCGAGTATATTCTCTTAGCGAGCCATGCTCCAACAATGTGGCAGAGTACAATGCTCTGCTAATCGGGCTCCAAGTCGCCAAAGAGCTGGGGGTCGAGTCCTTGGAAGCTTTCGGTGATTCTCTGCTTATCGTCAATCAAGTCAGGGGAATATATAAAGTCCAAAATCAAGACCTCATCCCCTATCACCAAGCAACGATCAAGATAGCCATGACATTCAAAGGGTTCTTCCTAGAGCATGTACCTCGATCTCAGAATCTGAAAGCTGATGCCCTAGCCAGTCTAGCTGCGGATTTAGCCACTCCTATAAGAAGGCAGAATTCGGTAATCCTTCTTAACAGAGATTTATTCTGTGTGAAGAACAACTTTCACATAGAACACAGCTACACTGTGAATACAGATCCCCCAAGAAGAGACTGGAGAAGTCCCTTCAAAGATTTTGTGCCATACAGAATCTTGTCGGAGGACTCCAAAGAAGCAGTATCCGTCAAAAGACGATCATTACGCTTCTACTTCGATGCATCTTCACAATGACTATATCGTCGGACCTACGACGGACTGCTATTGAGATGTCTCTCTGACGACGAAGCACAGTAGATTATCCGAGAAGCTCACGATGGCGTATACGGAGCACATAAGCCTGGTCCTAAGCTACAGGATCGTATCAGGAGAATGGGCTATTACTGGCCCACTATGATCGCAGACCCGATCAACTATGCAAGACAATACAGTGCCAGGTTCATGCAGACTTCATACATCAACCGTCTGAATATCTACATCCTACGGTTGTATCATGGCCTTTCGAAGCATGGGGTATGGATATCATTGGTCCTATTCACCCGTCTTCTTCCAGAGGTCACCGGTTCATACTGGTCATCACGGATTACTTCTCCAAATGGGCAGAGGCGATCCCTCTTGCTGAGGTAAAGGCATCTAATGTGATCAGCTTCATCAAGCATCATGTCATTTATCGCTTTAGGATTCCTCGAAGGATAATCCATGACAATGGGCCTCAGTTCATCAGCCAAGCGTTTCATCGATTTTACGATAAAAATCGGATACACAATATTGCCTCTACGGCATATTATCCAGCTGCTAATGGTTTGGCGGAAGCTTTCAACAAAACCATTATCAAACTCTTGAAGAAGTTCATCTCTTCAAACAAGAGAGATTGGAATGAGAAGCTGGGCGAATGCCTCTGGGCATACCGTACAATGGTACGAACACCGACAGGTTGTACCCCATTTTCACTGGTATATAGGAGCGAAGCAGTTCTCCCCATTGAAGTCCAGATCCCGTCACTCAGGATAGCCGTGGCTAATGAGCTGACTCAAGAAAAGAATGACCTGTTAAGGCTTCAAGAGCTAAAAGGATTAGACGAGAAACGCCTCCAAGCTCAACAGCGCATTGCGCTCTACCAAGCACGTATTTCCAGAGCTTTCAATCATAAAGTAAACGAAAGAGTGTTCAAAGTCGGCGAGCTAGTTTTAGCCGTAAGAAGGCCGATGATTCTTACTCACAGGAGTAAAGGCAAATTCTAGCCCAAGTGGGAAGGCCCTTATGTGATCGGGACAACGTTCTCAAACGGCGCCTACAGGTTAGCCCAGCCTAATGGAGACCTATTAATGGCTCCTATCAACGACAAATTCCTGAAAAGGTACTATGCTTAATCTCCTCTGCTCAAGTGGAATATAGCGAGAATCTCAATTCTGACAAAACTACTTCCAAAACGAAACTAGTTGGGTCATATTCTATCATGTCCATATAACCTCTGAATAGATATGTTCGACTAATTTGGAAATGCAATACCTATCACGTCCATATTACCTCTGATAGTGTCTTGTCTATAAACTTTAGTCAAAGCATATTCTATCATGTCCGTATGACCTATGAATAGATATATCCTACCAAAGCATATTTTGTCAAGTCCGTATGACCTCTGAATATATATATCCTGCTAAAAGTTTATCGAGAGTCTATCACGTCCATACTACCTCTGATATCACTCTCACCCAAACCTGTCATTTACATTCCGAAATGATGGGTCCACAAAGTCAGAAAAGATTCGCTTTATTTATTCCCAAAAAAAGCAAAATTATATTTGGGAAGCAAAAAGAAGAAAGGGTACATCATTGTGGGGGAGCGGTCAGATCACGAATCAGCTGCACCAGAGCAGCTATCCTCTCATTCCAGGAAACCAGAACATCAGCACGGGCCCACTCCAGCCGTGCCTCAGGGTTGCTCGCAAAGGACAGCTCGGCCCTTGCCCGAAAAGAGCCAGCACGGGCAGCTTCTGCACGCTCCAGATCCCGTCGTGCTGTGCTCAGTCGACCAGTCGCTACATCTAGACCTGCCAACGACTGAGAAGCCCACTCCTCTGCCAGAGCGAGTTTTTCCTTCAACTTGCGGGCCCTCGCTACGTTCCCTTCATGCTCAGATTGGCACTTCGTCAGAAGAGCAAGAGCCTCTTCCACGACAGCTTTACTTTTATCCATCTCCAGCTTATGTGTTTTGATGGAGTTATCTAGGCTTTCCAGATGTTTAGTAAGCCGCGCAGTCATGAGATCGTATCTGGCCTGGACCTCAGCTTTAAGGCTGCCCCGAGTCAGCTGCAAGTATTCGTTAATAGGTTGCTCCAAACCATTAACCATCGCCTCCAGGGCGTCAGCTACCCCAGAATTGTCGAACTCCCGGACCGCCCCGATCGAAAATTGAGAAGCCTTCTTCAGACGCTCGAAGTCTAGATTCTTTGCCAACACCATTGATATCAGCATTTTCAAACTGGTGTAAAAGAGGCTGTTATATTGCTCGGTCAGCGCAACTAGATCCGATTGGACGTCAGGAGTGGCCGCGATATTGGCAAGTCCCCCTCCAGGAATGATTACAGACGAGGTGGCCACAGCCGCCGCCTCGACAGGTGGTGCGACCGAAGGAGGTACGACAACGACGGTCGAAGTCATCGGCATACTCGCGAGAGGTGAGGTCACGATAACGGGTTCGTCCTCCTTTTGAGATGATGAAACCACTCCGGGCGAGCTGGCCCCCGAAGATATTTCCTCCTCGAAGTCGGGCGCCTCCGTATCATCGCCAGGAGCCGGAGCAGAGCCAGAAGGTGCTTCAACGCTGTACTCCCCGTGGACGCCGTCCCCTGAGAAGAGGACAAGAAAGTTGGTATCAATATGATGGTAATCTTTCTAAGAGGAGACATAAAAATGACATTTATCCGTAGCCAACGGTATATATGTCGCATCTGCAGCCGATGTAGCTAAATCATGCCTTAATGACGCAATACAAACCGTCATACCTGGAGAAGGGGGTGGGCCAACCGACATCGCCAGGTGCTCTACCAAGCATTCACCAAGACGCAGTCGAGGTTCGTCAGTTGGAATCTTGCTAGGCATGCTCACGGACACGGCAGGAGTTTCATCCGTTGCTGGTCTAGGGAAAGATTCTCTCATTTGCCTCGGCCATGCAGGCGATTTCGTTCCACTACCGGAGGCGGTGGCAGCAACGGCAGACTCAAGCAGGGGTTCTCCGGCACCACCAGCCGAAACTGAGGGTCCCTCTCCGAAAGGCGAGGAACCTCCAATCAAGGAGACATCCCCAACAGGGGAGACAGCAGGATCCTCTCTAGGAGCCTCAATACCAAGGACGCGGAGAGGACGAGCAACCGTCTCCTTCCTCCTCTTACGAAGAGAAGCCTCCTTGAGAGCAGAAGCCTTTCGCTTCCCAGGGACTACCAAAGCCCCCGCAGGCGGAGGCACTTTACACCTCGGCACCGACACCAGAGGCTCATCCGGAGTGACGAACTCTTCACCCTCGTCAGAAGAAACCGAAGGGACTTTGACTCTTCCCCCGAGCTTGGGAGGAGGCACCCTAAAGCTTCCACGCATGTCAAAATCGCGATGGAAGGTATTGATCGCCACGTAGAACTGGGCATACGAATGGAGGATACGCAGCTCCGTGGAGAGTGTGACGACCGGCACGATAAAGATTGCTCCCGTGTAACACATGATAAAATATTGCCATCCTCTGGCTCCATCAATGAGTCCTCCCCGGGACCTGAAGCTGGTGACAGCATTGCCCACGTGCAACTGATCGTACCCAAACTGCCTGGCAAACCGACTGGGCAAGTAGGGCTCAAAGAAGAAATGATCTTCGCTTCTATACAACAAATGGGAGGGTCTGATGCAGACCAACCAATTAAAAGCTTCCGGAGAAAGATTGGTCTTCTCTCCACCTAAATCCTCAAGCCTAATCCCCGATTGGTTGTGATGTACAGAGGGGACAATGCAGAGGAGCTTCCAGCAGTGACTGAGGTTCAGCACCAGCCGACAGTCTAAAACTGTATTCACGTTCCAGGGAGAGTCCTTGTAGTTAGACAAGAAACTACCCCCCGAACTACTGCCAGGGCCGGGAGACATCACCCGGGGGTTGTGAAGAATTAACCATCCCATCAAATATAGGTATGGTAATTCTACCCTGGGAAAGCTATCACGCAGAGTTCATCGACGAGCAGCCCATCAGTCATGGCTCTCAAGCCAGCCTGTATACGGCACACCATGGCAGGGAGCAAGCCCAGTCTTGCCCCAAACACCAGACGTACGGCAGGCCACAGGATATTCCGATGAATGCGGTCCGCAAACGTGATGCCAGGCACCACGACTCGACGCAGCCATATGGAGAGAAAGCTAGCCAACAGGGATTCCTTAGACAGAGGCCTGCGGCAGCGCCTCAAGTAATTGTAGGCCTTAGTGCCTTCAGGATACCTTCCTACCCCGTCATTGAGAATCTGATCTGGAGCTTTAGCATCCTCCATAAGGTCCTCGACGACCTGGGCACTGAGCACGCCCAAACAGTTCACGGGCTCATTCTTGCCCCCCAAAACTTTCTCCGATTTGGCGGCCCTGGCCCGGTGGAAGAAGAGGTAGGACATCCACTTAGTGGTGTGAGCCAAATCAGAAGGCTCATTATAAAAAGTGGTGCACGCGAAGTAGTGGTACATCAGCTCCTGATATACCTCCACAACCCGAGGGTCCGAGTCCTCCAACTCCCGGTTGGTGGAAACATACTCTTCATATGGGGTATCCCCCATCGGCAGTCTCGAGATCACTGCCATCTCATAGAGGGCCAACCCCAACTCCCCCAATGGAGTGGTGAAGGTCCCGGTGAGCGGAATGTATCGCTCCATCAGTGCCAGAAATAGGTTAGGGTTGGGAGGCAACCCAACACTCGTCGCACTCACAGCAGCATACAGTCCGATGTCCTCCAGCTCTCTCCAAAAATGCTTTAAGGCCCAGTGAACTAGGCAAGCCCATCGGAGGTTTGTTGGGGTGATCCACCCATTGCACCGAGGATTCTCCTTGGGGTATACCTCCCATCACCCCATGAAGTCGTTGCAGAAAGTCGGCAATTGGATCGGTTGGATCACTGAACTGTCTTCACTCGGGACGCTGCCCGGGCACAGTCCCCTGAACACCGTCACAACATCGGAAGGGCGGCTGACAAACGACCCCTGGTCAGCTCCTTTCAGATGAAAGATCTTCCCCGGCTTGCCGTGAAGATCGGGATTCAGCGTCTACGACATCCTCCTGGAATGTGTCGCATGGAAGAAAGCCGAGATGGAAGAATCTCTCGGCATCGTTGGCAGATACAAGACCACACTCTCGGCGGGGAAAACCCAGGGTTCTCTCTTGGGCTTCGTCTGGGACTGTTTGTCAATCATGTCCCCAAAGAGAAAAGTCGACTTTATGTACTGGTCCCCGTCTATGTACGTCAGGGGCTCTCCGTTAATCATGTTCAACAACGTCCGCTCGCCCTGAGCCGATATCAAGATCTCCCTTCCTTCAGGATACTGGGGTCCGGAGATAAGAAATGTCACGTGGGACAGATCCTCCAGATAGTTTGAGTACAGCATCCCGGCAGCGGAACCCATCACCTCAGCCAGTGGAGACTCATGCAAGTTAACTGCAAAAGTGCAAGGAAAACACGTCATTACAAATCTTGCAAAATAAAGACCAAGAAACGACAGTCTGTGCTTTACGCCAAGACTGTACAAACTTTGGTCACTTTACGCCGAAAGTCACATCCAAAAGCGTAATTGGCGGTATACGGTCCGTGCTTTACTCCAGACTGCCAAAAATTCTAGTTATTATGTCGGAGGTCCCATCCGCAAACGTAAAACTAAAATTTTATAGTATACACCAAGTTTTCGGCAGTCAGAGCTTTTACGCTCAAAACTGCAGAAATATGGAGTTTTTACGCTGGCACATTAGAAATGTGGGCATAAAAGATGAAAATGTCTCCGTGCGTCATCTTCATCAAAGAGGCTATCAGCACAGAAGACAACCTAGCGCGGTCACGTTCAACGTGTGCGAAGGATTTTTCGTCATTTGTCATCCCAAAGGCTCTACCTCTAAGTCCGGGTGCGCTAATCATCGGCAGGATGCTTCGCTCAGAAGAAAGTTCACCTTGCCCGACCGAAGACTCTCGCGCTGGGGCAGAAGAACGAGAAGAAGAACCTATACTCTTTTCCTTAGTGGAGGAAATTTGTTTCGGCGCCATTTCTTAAAACTCGGAGTGCTCGGAGAAAGAACGAGAGGAAAAACTCAAATAGTCGAAGGCTCTCTTTCGCAGAAGACGGATGAAAAGTTTTTCTCTCAAAAGCTTGGGATATATATAGAGGTCGGGTCGACTCCTCGAATCATCGGACGGACTCCTCGAAACCCCAACCAAATCTCATAATTAATATTTGGTTATGATTGGGTACTACGTCAGCCCACTACTCTCAAAAGGCGGACAGTCAGCGAGTTCGAAAAGTTTTTTCGCGCAAAGCAGGTCAGCGGTTCCTACGCTAAGGAGCTTTCTACGCTCGATAGCAGTAGATCTACGGTTTTACGCTCGCAAGCTATAAGTCTATGATTTTACCCCCAGATGCCTTTGTGCTCGGTAGCTTTTATGCTCGAGAGGCTACAAACCTACGACTTTATGCTCAGCAAATACCAAATCGATGATCTCACGCTCTGCGGCGTTTAGTTTACGCTCGGAGGCAACGGATCCACAGCCTTACACTCGGAAGATTTCTTTTTCACAGGCTACAAATCTACAGTTCTACGCTAAGGAGCTTTCTACGCTCGACAGATACGAATCTACGGTTTTACGCTCACAAGCTATCAGTCTATGGTTTTATGCTCGGATGCCTTTGTGCTCGGTAGCTTTTACGCTCGAGAGGCTACAAACCTACGACTTCACGCTCAGCAGCTACGAATCTACGATTTCACGCTCGGTGACTTTCTACGCTCAATACGCTACGAACTCAGGATTTTCAGCTCATCAACACTACGGATCTCTGACTTTCCGCATATCCGAACAGTTCTCAAGGCGATCGATTACAGGAGTTCACACAGAAGATACTCCTTCTTGACCTCAAAATATCCCAAGTACCCGAAGCATACAGATTTCTACATTGAAAAATTACTCTTCTTCGTGGGTCGATTCGAAGTTCATCCAGACTCCAGTCTGAATATTTTATCTGTCAAGATGGCAACTCAGTTTGACAGCCATTCCTCGACCCTGTTCTAAGGGATTTTCGAGAAACCCTTCTTGAAGATGATGTCTGAACAAAGAAATTCTGTTCATCAGAAGTAAAAACAACAGTTCAAAGCTCTACGCGGTTCCTCAGTCCTAGCAGCAGGGCAGTTCTAAGTGTTCAAGATGCTCAACAGCGTTCTATGGACTATTCACTATGCGTAAAAGACTGGACCTAGCACTCTTTCTATACAGAGTCGGCGTAAAGAATCAGACGTGTCGAAGCTACACATATTCAGACTTTACAGCAACGTATGGCAAAAATGATCACATGGAGAAGAAGACGATTTTATTAAAATCAAAATCATGATTACATATGAGGGAAATCCTGTCTACAAGGGGTTTTTCTTCATTTTTCATGGTTACATATGAGGGAAACTCCGTCTACAAAGGATTTCCCCATCGTCGTCTGAAGATCGCCCAGAAGCTGTTCTGACAGGTTCTCAATGGGCTTCAATTCTTTATCCATCTTCTCCAGCAGTCAGTCAGTTTCAGCGATCTGACTGACATGGCAATGATCAACGGCGGGAGAATACAGAGTTGGGGCTTGTATAAATTATGCAGATCCCATGCTCCGTGCGCCATGGCAGATTGGGTTGAGGTATTAAACCCAACTCAGTCCCGAAAGACGGTTGTTACAGCTTGTCTTCTCTCTCATCTCCGATAGTGTAACAGGAGAAGACACCACTTGCAAGCTGTATGGTCCAATACGACCCTTCCCTTATCCCGAAAGAACCGCCATATAAAGTTGCTGATTATCCCGAGCAAGGGAGGCTAAGATATCCTTCCATGATCCATCGTTGTAGTGGATACTTGCTCGAAGATGCCATCTTTTTTGGCTCCTTTCATGCTGGAAGAACATGATCTTCTTCTTCCTCAGATCGACCCGACGGACTCCGGCGATCATCTCTGCGTGGTGATGGAAACATGGGAAGAACAGGTTAAACTCCTCGGCCTTTTATAGGCGAGAGAGGTCACACCGGTCCCCAATAAATTCGTCATAAAGTCAGCATCGACCATTTCAAACGCTCCATCCAGAAACGTTTCGAGTTACGAGGAGCGGTTCATGCTTCATTCAAAGCGTTCCAAATTCCGAGGAATTTGAAAGCTTTGAAGGGGGTCTTGTAGAAGCATGAAAAATACGCTGGGAAGCTCTACGCAGCATATTGATGCAGAGCAGCATAAACAGAGGCCTTCAGAGCCATCAAGCGTGCAACAGAGCCTTTTCCGCTAAACACAGCGTGAAATATTAAAAGCTCAAAAGGACCATCCGTGTAAGTGCAGTATGTCCAAGCCGCTTCAGCGTAAACAGGGTTCTTCATCGCCTTCTGGGCGTAAAACCCATCCTCTTTCAACACAGCATTGAAGTGTACGAGAGATGCTTCATATTCTCCGAAGTGAACCTATCAGACCCTGCAATGAACCTAACGTCTGGACTTTTGACAAAGGGATACTGCACGGCTACCCAGACGACGGCTATAATGATGGCACAGCACTGCAACCCAGGCTGTCATTTACCGCCATCTCTTTTGCATAAACTGCTTTTACGTGCACAAAGGGATACGCTGCCTTGTTTTACACAGGCAGACATGAGTTATTTACGCTCCGCAGTAGACAAACCGCCTCCCACATTAAAAGCTGCACTTCGTACGGGGCTCGAGGCACGTCTCTACGTCTAATTACGCAGAGCGGTGATAGTTTCTCTTGAGGCACGTCTCTGCGACAAATACAGAGAAGGGCTGCAGACCTACAAAACATGCCTCCGCATTTAATGCACAGGATGGTGGCAAATCTCTGTATTTAATGCAAGAGATTTGATTATATCTTCAAAAGTCGTAATTCCGGCTAAGACGTCCACATCAGCACTCTGGCACGGTACGCAGCAGCTTCTACGCCTATTCAGCTCCTGTGCTCACTCGGCCTCTACGACCATTTGGTTTCTACGCCCACTCGGCCTCTATGACCACTCGGCTTCTACGCCTATTTTGGCTTCTATGCCCACTTGGCTTCTACCCCATGGTGACAGACATTGGCTTCTACGCCCACCTCTTCTACACAAGGGATACCTACCTACGTGGATTCTATGCCGTGATCTTCGTAGCGATTATACGCATTTTGTCCCTTAGTTGGACCCGCGTCACACGCTCATTCAAAGGATCATCTATACACAGGCATTGGTTATTTTAACCGTTGTGTAAAAGGGTGCTGTACTTTCCACTACTCGATTTCTACACCGACGGAGTGGTCACTGTCACCAAAACTCTATAAATAGAGACCTCTATCAACAGAGGACAAGGTCGAGACTTTAAAATCGAACAAGGTGGAGATTTTAAAATCGAACAAAGTCGGAAATTGGTCAAGAAAACCAATATCAGATCCAAGGTTGAACTTCCAAGAAAGATCAAACCAGAGGTCAAGAGAGAGAGAGAGAGAATCCGGAGCTCAGGCAAAGAGTAGTGATCGACGACTTTGGCATTGTGCATCCACCCTCTTTTGCAACCTTCGAAGCTGCTTCCTGTCTTCTACGGCACTTCTTCACCATCGTGTGGTCCAAAGGCTATATTGATCGACTGCAGATCAGACACCTATAGCAATATTTACCCAGATTAAATAAATTATACTCCCACATCCTCGTGTAGGATCAAATTGTATAAGTTTATTTGTAAACCAAAGAAGGCGGGTTTCATGTAAAACCTCGTATTATATACACTTCGTTCTTTCGTTTAATACCACAAACAGGCGTATGCGAAGCACATCAACCCGGTCCTAAGCTACAGGATCGTATCAGGAGGATGGGCTATTACTGGCCTACTATGATCACAGATGTAGTGAAATATGCAAGATAATGCAAAGACTGTCAGGTTCATGCAGATTTTATACATGAACCTTCTGAACATTTACATCCTACGGTTGCATCCTGGCCTTTTGAAGCATGGGGTATGGATATCATTAGTCCTATTCACCCGTCTTCTTCCAGAGGTCATCGATTCATATTGGCCATCATGGATTATTTCTCCAAATGGGCAGAGGCGATCCCTCTTGCTGAAGTAAACACATCCAATGTGATCAGCTTCATCAAGCATTATGTTATTTATTGCTTCGGGATACCCCGAAGGATCATTCATGACAATGGGCCTCAATTCATCAGCCAAGCGTTTTACTGATTTTGTGATAAGAATCGGATACAAAATATGGCCTCTACGGCATATAATCCTGCTGTTAATGGTTTGGCAGAAGCCTTCAACAAAACCATTATCAAACTCTTGAAGAAGTTCGTTTCTTCGAATAAAAGAGATTGGAATGAGAAGTTGGGAGAATGCCTCTGGGCATACCGCACAACGGTACGGACACCAACAGGTTTTATACCATTCTCATTGGTTTACGGGAGTGAAGCAGTTCTCCCCATTGAAGTTTAAATTCTTTCACTCAGAATAACAGTTGCTAATGAGTTGACTCAGGAAAAGAATGATCAATTACGGCTTCAAGAGCTAGAAGAATTAGACGAGAAATACCTTTAAGCTCAACAACGCATTGCATTCTACCAGGCACGTATTTCCAGAGCTTTTAATCAAAAAGTGAAGGAAAGAGTGTTCAAAGTTGGCGAGCTAGTTTTAGCTGTGAAGAGGCCAATGATCATTACTCACAAGAGTAAGGGTAAATTTCAGCCCAAATAGGAAGGCCCTTATGTGATCGAGACGACATTCTCAAATGGTGCTTTCAGATTAGCCAAGCCTAATGGAGACTTGCTAACGGCTCCTATTAACGGCAAATTCCTAAAGAAGTATTATGCTTAATCTTCTTGCTTAAGCGGATTATGGTAAAGATCTCGTTCTGACGATACTACGCACAAAGATTGGTTGGAACATATTCTATCATGTCCATATAACCTCTGAATAGATATGTTCAACTAATTTGAATTGTCAAAACCTATCACGTCCATATTACCTCTGATAGTGTTTTGTACACAAATTTTAGTTGGGACATATTCTATCATGTCCATATAACCTCTGAATAGACATGTTCCACTAAAACTTGCCAAAAGGATATCACATCCATATTACCTCTGATATCACTTTCGCCCTAGCCTATCATTTTCAAAAATGATGGGTCCACCAAAGTCAGATAAAGTCTCTTTATTATCTCCAGAAAGAGCAAGTTACATAAAAAAGTAAAAATGGTACATCATTTGGGAGGAGCAGTTAAGTCACGAATCTGTCGCGCCAAATAGGCCATTCTCTCATTTCTAGAGCTCAAAACTGTAGCGCGAGCCCGCTCCAACCTTGCCTCCTCATTGTTCAAGGAAGACAATTCAGACCGAGTATGTACAAAATCTGCGTGGATGACACCCATACGGTTCAGGTTCTGCTGAGCCGCTTTTATTCGGTCCTTCAACACATCTCTAGCTGTCGATGAAGCGAGAATCCTTTCCTCTGCCTGAGCAAGTTCATCTTTCAATTTGCGGATCCTTGCTGACTCTTCCTCATATTCGGCTTCGCACTTAGCCAAATGGGGATACCCCAATACGGCATGCTCTGCATTCATCTCTTTCTGCTGTGCTTCGATAGACTTGCTCAGAGTTTCCATCTCCCCAATAAGCCTTGCAGTCAAAGAGTCATACTTAGCCAGAATTAGGTCATCAATACTGCCTTGGGATAGTTGCAAATAATTTTTAATGGGTTATTCTAAACCATTAACTATTTTCTCCAGCGCATCAGCTCTCCCCGCATCGTTAAAATTTTTGATCGGCACTATGGCAACCTGGGAGGACATCCTCAGAGCCTCGAAGCCTAGATTCTTCTCTAACACCATTGATATCAACATTTTCAAAGTGGTATAGAAAATGCTAGTGTACTATTCAACTATTATTACAAAATCTGAATGGACGCTGGGAGTGGCTGCGATATCAGCAAACCCCTTTTGTGGAAGGTTGGCAGAAGAGGTGGCAACAATGGTCGCTTCAGCAGACGGCACAACAAAAGAAGAGGCGCCGGCAACAGTTAAAGTAGCTGGTGTACTCAACGAAGGAGGCGCAGTCGTGATGATAGGCTCGTCCTCCTCCGATGATATCGGGACTGTATTGGGCGAGGTTACCCTCAAAAATGTTGTGGAAGAAGGATCGACAGCTTCAAAGCTTGCTCCCTCAATGTCGGTCACTGCCACTTTATAGGTGGGGTCCGTAACAAAATTAAGAGTTGCGTCGGTTCCTCCTTCCCCTGAGATCTCTTCCCCTAAAAAGAAGACAAGAGAAAGTTAATATCAATTTGATGTTAATTTTCCCTAAAAAAGGAGGCGTAAGGACGATATTTACCCATGGCGGATGGTATATATGTCGCGTCCGCAGCCAGTACAGCTAAATTATTTCTTAATGATGTTGAGCGAGCTGTCATACCTGGGGAAGAGGGTGCGTCAAATGACGTCTGTGGGAAGTCATCCAAGTCTTCACCCAGATCCAATCGAGGTTCATCAGGTGGAATCTCGCCAGATATACTTACAGAAGAAGAAGGGGCTGGACCCATTATTGGTCTAGATAAAGATATCCTTAAATTGCTCGGCCTCGAAGATGACCTCACTGCACTACCAGCAGCGGTAGTAGCGACGGCAGTCTCTAGCAAAGAATCTCCGGCACTGTCAGCCAGAATTATGGAGGTTCCCTCTCTAAAAGTCGAAGGACCTTCAATCAAAGGATCATCCTCAATAGGGAAAACAGCAGACTCACTCCTAGGAGCCTCATGGCTAGAATTCCTTTTAGGACCACCGACAGTCTTTTTTTTCTTGTGAGGGGAAGGTTCTTTCGGAGTAGGAGCCCTTCGCTTACTAGAGATAACGAGAGGCTCTGCAGGCGGAGGTATCACACCTCTCGGCACTGTCAACAAAAACTCATCTGGACCGACAGGATCTTCACCTTCATCAGAGGAGACTGATTGGATCTTCTTGCTTCCAGTAGACTTTTAAGACGGCATCCTAAAACTTCCACGCATATCAAAATCGCGATGGAAGGTATTGATGGCCACATAAAATTGTGCATATGAATGAAGTATACGCAACTCCATGGAGAGGGAAGTCGCGGGCATGGTAAAGGTTGCTCCAGTACAACCCATCATAAAGTATCGCCACCCTCTGGCTCCATCAATAAGTCCACCTCTGGACTTGAAGCTGGTGATAGCATTCCCTATATGCAGCTGGTCATACCCAAATTGCCGAGCAAATCGGCTGGGCAGATAGGGATCCAAGAAGCATTGGTCCTCACTTCTATACAGTAAGTGAGAAGGCCTGATGTAGATCAACCAGTAGAAGGCTTCAGGAGAAAGAATGGTTCTCCCATGACCTTTATCCTTGAGTTTCGTCCCCTGTTGATTAAGATGTACAGTGGGGACGATACAGAAGAGCTTCCAGCTATGAGCAAAATTTAATGCTCGTCGACAGTCTACGACGGTGGTCACGTTCCAAGTGGAATTCTTGTAATTCAACAAGAAATTATTCCCTGAACTACTGGCAGAGCCGGGAGACATCACCCTGGGGTTATGAAGAATTAACCATCCCATCAGATATAGGAATGGTAATTCTACCCTGGGAAAGCTTTTACGACGTGTGTCATCTGCAAGCAGCCCATCAGTAATGGCCCTTAGGCCAGCTTGAATCCGGGATACGATGGCAGGAAGCAGGCCTAGTCTTGCTCCAAATACCAAACGTACTGCAGTCCATAAGATATTGCGATGAAGGCGATCTGCAGATGCAATGCCAGGAACTACCAATCGGCGTAGCCATACAAAGAGGAAGCCAGCCAGTTGAGCTTTCCTCGATAGAGGCTTACAACAATGCCTCATATAACTGTAGGCTTTAGTGCCTGCAGGATAACCCTCGATCTCCTCATCGAGGATTTGATCTGAAGCCTCAGCATCTTCTATAAGATCATCAACTATTTGAGCATTAAGCACGCTCAGAAAATTCAAGGGCTTATCCCTGCTATCCATAACTTTGTCTGGCTTAGCAGCTCTGGCCTGATGAAAGAAGAGATAGGATGCCCATTTGTTTATATGAGCCAAATCAGAGGGCTCATTGTAGAAGGTGGTGCAGGCAAGATAGTGGCACATTAGTTTCTGGTACACTGCCACTACCCGAGGGTTTGCATCCTTCAGCTCCTTATTTGTGGGAACATACTCTTCATAAGGAGTATCCCCACATTGGCAGCTTTAAAATCTCTGCCATCTCGTGAAGGGCCAATCCCAACTCCCCCAGCGGAGTGGCGAAAGTCCAAGTGAGCAAAATATACCGCTCCATCAAAGCCAAAAATAGGTTGGAATTGAGAGGCAGCCCAACACTGGTAGCATTCACAACCTCGAACAGACTAATGCTCTCCAGCTCTGTCTTAAAATGCTTCAGGTCCCAAGCGGTTAAACGAGCCCATCGAAGATTCCCAGGGGTAACCCACCCGTCGGTCCGAGGATTAACCTTGGGATATACTCCTCCATGCCCCATGAAGTCATTACAAAAAGTCGATAGTTGGAATGGCAGGAGCAGTGCAGTGTCTTTACTCGGGGCGCTACCCAGAAATAATCCCCTAAAAGGCATAACAGGAACTGAAGGATGGCTCACAAATAGTCCTCGGTCGGATCCTTTCTAATAAAATATCTTCTCCGGCTGGCCGTGAAGATCAGGAGTCAGAGTCCATGTCATCCTTCTGGGATACGTGGCATAAAAGAATGCCGAGATAGGGTAATCTCTAAACATCCTTGGCAGGTACATGACCATGCCCTCAGTAGTAAAAATCCAGTTCTCCTTCTTGGGCTTCTTCGGGGATTGTTTATCAATCATATCACCAAACAGGAAGGCTGGTTTTATATATTTGTCCCCATCTATATAGGTCAGGGGCTCCCCGCTAATCATGCTCAGTAGCATTCATTCTCCTTGAGACAATATCAGAATTCCCCTTCCTTTAGGATACTGGGGTCCAGAGATAGGGAATGTCACATGGGACAGATCCTCCAGATAATTGGAGTTCAGCATCCCAGCAGCAGAACCCATCACCTCAGCCAACAGAGGTATCTGCAAGTCAACTACAAAACGCAAGAAGAACAAGTCAGTTTCTATACTAGACGTTACATCTTGCAGCTTATGCCAAAGATAAACAGTCTGTGCTTTTACGTCAAGACTGTAAAAACTTAAGAATTTACGCTGGAATCTATTTCCTAGGCATAAAATTCAAGATTGGCAGTATACACAAAAGTCTGACAGTCTGTGTTTTACGCCAGACTACCAAAATTTGAGTTGTTATGCTAAAATTTTCATCCAGAGCGTAACACTCAAAGTTTATAATATACGCCAAATTTTAACAGTCAAAGCTTTTACGCCAGACTGAGAAAATATGGAGTTTTTACGCTGACACATTAGGAATTTGGGCATAAATAATAAAACATCTATGTGCATCATCCTCCTCGAAGAGGCTCTCAGCACAGAAGATGACCTAGCGCGTTCATGTACAACGTGTGCGAAGGATTTTCTTCGTTTTCGTTATCCCAAAAGCTTTACCTATGACGCCCTGTGCACAGCTTGACGGTGGGGCACTTCATTCATAGTGAGATTCGCTCAACCCAATGGGAGTTGCTCATGCTTGAGCAGAAGAGCAAGAAGAAGATGCAGCCTTCTTTCCCTTAGAGGTGACAGTTGGTTTCGGTGCCATGAATAGAACACAGAGTTCTCGAGAAAGAGACGAAGAAGAAAGGTTCTTGGAAAGCTAGGGTTTTGCAAAAGAATAGATGAAGGGTTTCTTCTCTCAAAGCCTTAGGATATTTATAGAGTTCAGATAACTCTTCGAATTCCTAACCAAATCCGATATTTAATATTCGGTTATGATTGGGGACCATGTCAGCATATCATTAGAAGACGGACAGTTAATGGATCCAGAATTTACGCGCAGAGCAAATCTACGGTTTTACGCTAAAGGAGTTTTTTACGCTTGGGAAGCTATAAATCTACGGTTTTACGCTCAGAGGCTCTATGGTTTTATGCCCGGATGCTTTTATGCTCGGTAACTTTTATGCTCCAGAGGCTACAAACCTATGACTTTACGCCCAGAGGCTACAAATCTATGATTTCACGCTCAGAAGTTTCTACGCTCAGCAGCTACAAATCTATGGTTCTACGCTCAGCAGCTACAAATCTACGATTTTACGCTCAAAGGCTATGAGTCTATGGTTTTACGCCCGGATGCTTTTATGCTCGGTAGCTTTTATGCTCGAGAGGCTACAAACCTACGACTCTACACTCAAAGGCCATAAATATATGATTTCACGCTCAGAAGCTTTCTTACGCTCGAAGACAACAGATCTACTATTCTATGTTTAAAAGAAACGGATGCTACGGATCTATGACTTTTCGCATATCTTAAAATACGTAGGCTAGAGTAGGCGTATATCTGAACAATTCTTAAAGATGGCCAATTATAAAGGTTTATGCAGGAATGCTCTTTCTTAGCTACAAAATATCCCAAGTGTCCAAAACACACAGAGTTCAACATTGAAGATGACTCTTCTTCTTGGGTTGATTGGAAACTCATCTGAAATCTAGTCGGAATCTCTCTCAAAAATTCAAGTATGGCCAGTTTTGACAGCCATTTCTCGCCCTATTTCAAGGGATTTTCGGGAAATTATTCTTGAAGATGATGGTCTGAACAAGAATTTTTTGTGTCAGAGAAGTGACAGTTCAGAATTTCTACGCAACTCCTCGTCCAAAATAGCATAACAGTTTGGGCATTCAACTTATTGCTAAGGAGCTTTCTACGCGCTTCCAGTTACGCGTAAAAGGCGTGATAAGATCAAATATTTTCTTATCAGAGTTTGCGTAAAATTATTCAGACGTGCCAAAGCTGCACATATTCAGACTTCATCACAGCAAATATGGCAAATTATCATATGCGTAAAAGAAGACGATTTTATTAATCATGATTACATATGATGGAAATCCAGTCTACAAAGGGTTTTTCATCTTCATGATTACATATGATGGAAATCCTTGTTCTACCATGGGTTTTTTATTTTCATTTAATGATCACACCAAGAATCTGCTGCGTCAGGTCATCATATTGGTGGAGATCTTTTTCCGTCTTCTTCAGCAGTTAATCAGTTTTCTACAACCGATTAACAAGAAAATGATTAATGACGGGAGGATACAAAATTGGGCCTGTATAAATTATTCAGAGCCCACCCTCCATACGCCATAACAGATTGAGTTGAGGTTTTAGACCCAGCTTAATACTGGAAGACAGGGCCAGTTTGTCTGCCCTCGTCCACCGTCGTAACAGGAGAAAATATAGCTTGCAAGCTGTGTGGTCTGATGGGACCCTTCCTCTCTCCTGGACGCATCATCATATAAAATTGCTGATCATCCTGAGCAAAGAAAGCTATGATATCCTTCCATGATCCATCGTTGAAGAGGACATTTGTTCGAAGATGCCTCTTTTTATGGCTCTTTACATGTGGGAAGAACATGATCTTCTTCTTCCTCAAGTTGACCCAAAGAAACTCGGCAACCATCTCTGTATGGTGAAGGAAGTGTGGGAAAAATAGGTTAACTCAGTTGCCTTTATATAGGCAGAGGAGATCACATCAAATTCCAACAAAAATTTGAAATTTTGTCGAGAAATCAGCCTCGTGGAATGAGTCAAAATTGATCGTTTCATGCTTCATTCAAAGTATTTCAAATTACGAAGAATTTGAAAACTTTGAAGGGGGTCTTGTAGAAGCATGAAAAATATGTTGGAGAAATTATACGCACAACCCGCGTAAAGCAGAGTTTAAAGTGCTGGGCAGCGTAAAGTATGACTTCAGAGCCATCAGCGTACAACAGAGCTTCATCGCTAGTACAGCGTAAAATATAGCTCCAGAGATAACCCACGTAATGCAGTATCTCCAAACTGCTCTAGTGTAAAAAGGTTGCTACTTCGCCTTTATGGCGTAAAACCCATATGCTTTTAATGCAGCGGGAAGTTATACGAGGAATGCTTCGTATCCCTCGAATGAGCTGTACGAGGAACACTTTAAATTCTGCGAATGAACCTGTCAGACAGTACAATGAACCTGACTCCTGACAAAGGGTACAGCACGACGATCAAGACGACGGCTGTAATGATGACTCGACACAGAACTCCAGACCGTCGTTTAGTAACATTTCCTTGATACAAATTGCTTTTAAGCATTCAAGGGAATACGCTGCCAGTTTTACACAGGCAGATATGAGCTTTTACGCTCAGGATGAGACAAAGATGACCACCACGTCAAAACCTGCTCTTCGTACAGAGCTCGAGGCACGTCTCTGCAGTTAATGCGCGTGATGGGGGTAGATCTCTGCATTTAATGCACGAGATTTGGTTCTACTTTCAAAGACTGGGTGAACCATAAGTATGGCTAATGCGTCCATATCATCACCTCTGCATGTTACGCCATCAGGCTATTTTTTATTTATAGGAGTACGTCGTATGCTATCTCCTCTGAATACGCTAACTCAGGCTATATTTGTATTGGTGCGTGATAAGGCTATTTGGTCCAGAATACGCTCATGACCTTAGTCAAGGAAGAAGGATCGAATATCTTTTATGCTGACTACCTATCCGTGCAGCATCAGGCTTCTACGCCTACCTGGTTTCTACGCCGACCTGACAGTTATTGGGCTTCTACGCCTATATATCAGCTATTGGGCTTTTATGCCTAACTTGGCTTTTACACCGTCAGAACAGCTATTTGGTTTTTACACCAATAAGACAGTTATTTAGCTTATACGCCAATCATCTCTACGCGAGGGACAGTTACCTATGTGGCTTGCATGCCATGATCTTCGCAGTAGTTATACGCATTATCTCTTAATAGGACACGCGTCACACGCTTATTCAGAAGATCATTTATACGTGGGTAGCAGTTATGATAACCGCTACGTAAAAGGTGTGGTTCTCTCCGCTGTTCAGTTTTTGCGCCTATAAATAGAGACATCTACTGACAGAGGGAAAAGGTCAAAGAATTGGGGGAAGGTCGGGAGATTGGATTTGATTTTAGAGAGAGAAGAGTCTAAAGCAGTGATTGATGACTTTGGCATCAAGCGTCCAATCCTTCTTGCGATCTTTGAAGCTTCTCATTCTTCTTCAGCACTTCTTCATTATTGTGTGGTCCAAGGGACAAAGTGATCGACCGCAGATCAGACTCCTATAGTAATATTTACCCAGATTAAATTTTGTACTTAACATCCTCGTATAGGATTAATAGTACTTCTTGTTTGTAAACCTAAGAAAAGGTTTCGTGTAAACCTATATTTTTATTTCTTTCGTTTATTATCAAACACACTACTCCCCACTGTTGTGATCGAGTCTTAGGCGGCATCTTGAGGCAAAGTGAAAGGAAAGAATTAATATGGCACAAGATAGAATGTATCCAAAGAAGGACAGTTAAAGCTCAATTATCAAATATCAAGGGAGAATAATTAAAATAAACAATAGAGTTTTTTCTAGATGTGATTGAGTATTCTCTGCCTATAGCATATATCCTATATCCTTAAATAGGCTCGTAATAGTACCAATTCAGAGCACCACTATAAATCACACTAATTATGACCTTGAAGACCTGTATGTGCCACCACTAAAAACTTGTCATGACCCGCACCCGATATAAGGACACGAAAATATGGGTACGTCTAGCCTACGCCGCAGCATTTGCGGTAAAAATTTGTTTGAGTAACTATACTATCTAACAATAATAATCATCAAAATATATAACACCACCAATGAAATATGAGTACTCAATCAGAGAACTATAAGATAGAATAATACACAAATATGATATAAGAACTGAAGAGTCAAAATATAACTCTCAAGACAGAAAATAATATCCAATGAGTCACCAAAATAATATAAGACTAACTTTCAAAAGCCGGAGACAAATCAAGTACAAATAAAGTATCGTCTGTCTCAACCGGGATAAGTCCCTTCTGAGCCATAGTCTCTAGCTCTAAGACCACTATGTCCTAAGGGCCAGTAGTGAGTGGGATACCACTCCTCAGTGTCATCTGAGAAAAATATATCTAGTTAGAAAAGGAGCAAAGTATACCTCTAACAGCAGCTCTAATAAATGATAAAGACTATATAACAGTAAATAGAGAACATATAGAAGATGAATAGAGCATGGCAGAAATATATAGGAATACAGGAAATACATACAAGAGGTACGAACATCATATATGAAAATAAAGAGATACAGCCATCTAAGTGAGTGAGTACTAGTGACAACATGTGATCGACTTAGGTACTACTCAAGAACTACGGGCCTGGTTAATCATACGTACGGTGTATGAGTAACACTATACGAGGAAACAAGAACTGCTGGGTATGATCACATATCTACACTACATACTCCCCGCCCCCGACTGGTATAGTAGATCCAATCCATGACACGCTATGACACGGGATCCTCTGAGAAAAGAGCTAATCTTCTAATGAATCAGTGTACATACATGTATAAGAATAATGGGGATGGCACAAAAAATATGCCAGGAACTACCAGGAATAATATCTCATGACGGAATCTAGGAATATCAATCCATGTAATCAAGTATCAGGAAATCAAGGGTATCTACATTAAATACAAGAAACATAGAGGATATCATAAACGGAAAACTATCAGATAATATACTCGCCTAGAATCTGGTGAATAGTATCAAAGATGTCCGAAACGGGGCTTCGGAGACCTAAATATGAAATATTACATCAATACAAGATTTTGGCATTAAAATAAATTAAACTAGTCCATTTCTAGGTCATTAGGCTATGTCTAAGTCAAAATAGTAAAACTAGGTCAACTCTAGGTCAAACTAACTATTTCTAGGTTGTATGAGCCTATACCTATGTATCTAGGTTGGTATCTTGAGGATACAAACTATATTAGTAACAACTAGGAACTAGGATACCTTATGTACCAATAACAAAATATATAACTTATACTAGCTAATAACACTAGAACTATATATATATATATATATATATATATATATATATATATATATATATATATATATATATATATATACTTTATACTTTATACTTTATACTTTATACTAGTATAATATAGTATCAATACCTCATATATCTTAGTATCAATAACTATTGGTATCTAGGTATACTAAAATCTTATTACCCTACTACCAAGGTATCACCCATGTAATTTAGATAGATAAGATACAAGACACACACACTTGGATACATGTATGTAAGCACACACCTGTGTATGCGAACACACTCTCCTTAACCCATTTACCTATTCCTGTTACTTTAACCATAATACCTTAGTATAAGTAATACCTTAATATCGATTAGGATACTCATAACTTAGCACCTGGTATCATACCTTAACGTGATATCTCAAGCTCCACTTGACACTCAAATACTGACACTTATCACTCATACCCACTTCACTAGGCTACCTCTCCCCACATTCACACATAATCACACTCAAAACTCTCTTACATAACCCTTACAACCATACACATTGTGCACTAGTACTATCACTGTCATCACCCTAATTTTTCAGAATATTTTTAAAACATGTTCTCACAATTTTCTGTAATTTTTGGAATTAAAACTAAGGTATTTTGTGATTAAAGGAGTTTTAAATAATATTATTTAATATTAAAATATTATAAAAATAATATTTTTTAGTGTAAAATGAAAAATTGGACATAGGGTAATTTTTCGGGAATTTATTGGACTCCGGAAGCATTTTTAAAGCCCTAGAAACTAAGTTGCAATTATTTAATTTAGGTGCCCTCACCCTATTGGCCATGACCAAATGGAGAGCCTACCTTGTGTTGACCATAGTCAACATTTTCCTCCCCTCCTTTACATGAAGAAAATCAAGTCTTCATGATAGATCTAAGCCCTACATTTTTAAATGGACTAATCCCCACCACACAACCCTTACACACCCTCCTATAAAACCATCACCATCACCCTCACAACCCCCAAGGCCGGCCCTAATCCCTAGGTGTGGAAACCCCCCTCTCTCTCTCCTCTCTCCTCTACATTGGAAACCAAACCACCCCTCTCCATATTTATTTCTTTCTTCCTCTTCTTCCTTTCTTCTTCTTCTTCCTGGTAAGTGCTACGGCCGAGTGCATCCACGAGCTCCGGCCAAGCCGCTCCGGCTACAGCCCCACCCCACTGTGCAGTGCACCCCCGCTGTAGCGCCCCGTTCTCCCGGTGCGGAGAGCGCGGCTAAGAAACACAGGACGGTATCGTTCGATCGGGATAGATTGAATTAAGAACTCGTCCTCGTTATGGATTTGTTTCTTCGGAATCGATTCCCCACTATGTCACGCCCCGAGGCGTCCCCTGAGTCGTGACCGCCGTGCGGGCCTGGAGTTGCGCCCGCACAAGGCTTTAATGATTTACATAGTAAACACATATTCAGAGTACGCAGATAAATTGAAACACAGATTTGAAACATAGAAAAGTTCTCTTTATTGATAATGAACATCTATTACAAACTCTTGAACGAGTCAGCTAATATGCCGAACGGCTTACAAAAGGGTTGACTCAAAATGAGATAGCAGTCCTGTACATTACATCCCTTTATAAACTTAAAACGATAAAGACCTCCTGGCTGGAGGATCGCTTTGCCATGGAGCTGCATTTGTGTATGAAGAGTTGCAGTTTCGGACTTTAAAAGGCTACAGGGGCGCGGTGAAGATGCGCCAACAGCTGGACTGGATCGAGAAGACGACTTCGGCTCCTCGCTCGGTTCGCCTTGGTGCGGAGAACCTGTTTCAACGAGGGTCAGCATATCGAAACATGCTGGTGAAGGCGAGCTAGCCTGACCATACCAATCAACACGTTGTTTAGTGAAGCATGCATATTTTTGTGGGTTTCTATCTTGCCTTAGTTCATTTACAAGTAAGCAGCATATTGAATTTACGGAAATGAACGTGCCACCGTTCGGTGGATTTTACCTGACCGTCTGAATTACCTGTACAATACTTACCATGCCTTCCCTGAAACGAAGACACAAGTTAGTATGCAACAGGTTTAAATATACATAGGATCACTGGCTTGATGCCACGAAGGGACGGGTTATAGTCTCAAGGCAAAGTGACGTACAACGCGGGTGGCGAACCCCGCTGCATAACACTTGTCGGGTAACATACGACTATACATACGTTCCGTCCGGATCGGATCGATCCCGGTGCCCCGGTGACCGTCCGCGGAACTCATAACATACCTTGTGCACAAGTCGTCCGTGATCGAGAATACTCATAGAATTTGTTCCATAGCATACAGTTTTGCATAGTCATCCTGACAGTTTATTTCATAACAAGCATATATTTCCATACTTAGCACGATTCATAGAACAGTTATAGACGAACTAGCATACAGGATAATAACCGTTCATAAGTTTGTTGACAAGCATAATAACCAAGTTATTCTCTTTTATCTTGGTTTCTTTTATTATTACTTGGTATCGTTTGATCGGGGCGAAGGAGTGAGGCTTGGAAGCAGGGCTAGCTAATCGGGTTGGTAGCCACTCACTTAGATTTTGGAAAGAAGAAGGAAAGAGGCGCTTCACGACTCCGTTCGCAAGCCGCCTACTGCTCGTTCACCTGCACACGAACAGCTCGATTAATACTTCTTCCTCTCTTTCCAAATCTCGAAATAGAAGTGCAAGTCAATGAACGAAAATAATGAAAACCATCAAAACCGTTCAAGGAAAACAAGCAAATCCTAAAACCAACTCAAAGCACGAAAGCAACAAGCGACATCGAAAACCGAGGCATTAAAAGATAGCAGCGGAGAGGTCCCTCCTGACTCTGCCGCTAAGCCGATCCTTGGGGTGCAGTCCACTGAATATGGGAATCGATTCCGAAGAAACAAATCCATAACGAGGACGAGTTCTTAATTCAATCTATCCCGATCGAACGATACCGTCCTGTGTTTCTTAGCCGCGCTCTCCGCACCGGGGGGGCGCTACATCCTACCCAACCAATTGGAAGTTTTGTCCCGAAACTTAAGAATAGAACCAACCGTTAGGGGTTATTGGGTTGAGATAGGAGCTTAGAGGGGAGTGGACAATCCCGAGCTACGTGGCCTTGCCCGCCACAGTTGAAGCATAGACCTTTTCTGCTGTAACATCTATCAGTAGTGTGCCCACGTCTTCTACAAAAATCACAGTATGGTCTCTGGTTCCCTTTGTGGCGACCACCGTCGTTATGTCGTTTTGCAGCATTGTTTCCTCCATCGTCGCTTTGGCATTTGTGACTGGATGTATGCACAGCGCCGACAGAAACGTAAGGATATTGTGGTTCGAGAGATAGGGCGTGATTCATGACTTCACGCATTGTCCCGTACTGATTATTGACCACGTGCGAATGGATGGCAGGACGGAGACCACCTTCAAACCTTCTAGCTCGACTCGCTGCATCAGGTGAATAGGCCCTAGCGAATTTGGAGAGTCGGTTGAATTCGGCGGAATACTCTTTAACTGTCATCCTGCCTTGCCTCAGCTGCACGAAGTCATTTTCCATTTTACGTTGTACTGGAGGCGGTATAAACTCCTCTTCGAACGCGGCACGAAAGGTTATCCACGAGATCGCCTCCTCTCCGTGATCAAATTGGAGAGATCGTCGATGCACGTCCCACCAATCGTGCGCGTTGAGGCGGAGCTGTAGTTGGGCGCAGGCGACGCGCTTATCTTCGGGGACCTCTAGCAGAGTGAAGTGATCTTCAATCTCGGCTAGCCAATCTAGAGCTACCACTGCGTCCTCAGTCCCGTCGAACGGGGTATTGCAAACTTTCTTGAAGTGTCCCAAGTTGAAGGCAGTCACGTCCCTCGGCCTTGGAATCTGAGGCGTCTCCACTTCAAGCACGGGCTGTTCCACCGGAGTCGTTGCTGTTGCGGCGGAATGGTTGGCAGCCAAAGTCTGAACGATTTGTTGCACGGCATCGACCTGCTTCTGTTGGACTGAGAATCGGGTCTCTAGATTACTCTCGAGATTGGCTTGGCGAGCATCGTCTCGTTGTCGTTGCGATTCTAACATTTGCATTACCCGCTCAAGCGGGTCGACTTGAGACATGCCTCTTTGGCTTCGAGAGCTTCCCGAATTGCCCGAACTACTTCCTTGGCGTTGCATTTCGTCTGGGACTTGCGCTGCAGATTGCGCAGGATTCATTCCTTCAAAAGAAGGTAAATTACATTAGGATCATAATGTATTATGGACTTATTGCATGAATGTATCTCATTTTGGTCTAGCGAGTTCAAGAGTTCGTACAGGAATTTTTGATCGTTAAAGGAACTTTTCCAGCACGAAGTCTAAGGAACTTTGAATCTGTGCTCTGATACCACTATGTCACGCCCCGAGGCGTCCCCCGAGTCGTGACCGCCGTGCGGGCCTGGAGTTGCGCCCGCACAAGGCTTTAATGATTTATATAGCAAACACATATTCAGAGTACGCAGATAAATTGAAACACAGATTTGAAATATAGAAAAGTTCTCTTTATTGATAATGAACATCTATTACAAACTCTTGAACGAGTCAGCTAATATGCCGAATGGCTTACAAAAGGGTTGACTCAAAATGAGATAGCAGTCCTGTACATTACATCCCTTTATAAACTTAAAACGATAAAGACCTCCTGGCTGGAGGATCGCTTTGCCACGGAGCTGCATTTGTGTATGAAGAGTTGCAGCTTCGGACTTCAAAAGGCTACAGGGGCGCGGTGAAGATGCGCCAACAGCTGGACTGGATCGGGAAGACGACTTCGGCTCCTCGCTCGGTTCGCCTTGGTGCGGAGAACCTGTTTCAACGAGGGTCAGCATATCGAAACATGCTGGTGAAGGCGAGCTAGCCTGACTATACCAATCAACACGTTGTTTAGTGAAGCATGCATATTTTTGTGGGTTTCTATCTTGCCTTAGTTCATTTACAAGTAAGCAGTATATTGAATTTACGGAAATGAACGTGCCACCGTTCGGTGGATTTTACCTGACCGTCTGAATTATCTGTACAATACATACCATGCCTTCCCTGAAACGAAGACACAAGTTAGTATGCAACAGGTTTAAATATACATAGGATCACTGGCTTGATGCCACGAAGGGACGGGTTATAGTCTCAAGGCAAAGTGACGTGCAACGCGGGTGGCGAGCCCCGCTGCATAACACTTGTCGGGTAACATACGACTATACATACGTTCCGTCCGGATCGGATCGATCCCGGTGCCCCGGTGACCGTCCCCGGAACTCATAACATACCTTGTGCACAAGTCGTCCGTGATCGAGAATACTCATAGAATTTGTTCCATAGCATACAGTTTTGCATAGTCATCCTGACAGTTTATTTTATAACAAGCATATATTTCCATACTTAGCACGATTCATAGAACAGTTATAGACGAACTAGCATACAGGATGATAACCGTTCATAAGTTTGTTGACAAGCATAATAACCAAGTTATTCTCTTTTATCTTGGTTTCTTTTATTATTACTTGGTATCGTTTGATCGGGGCAAAGAAGTGAGGCTTGGAAGCAGGGCTAGCTAATCGGGTTGGTAGCCACTCACTTAGATTTTGGAAAGAAAAAGGAAAGAGGCGCTTCACGACTCCGTTCGCAAGCCGCCTACTGCTCGTTCACTTGCACACGAACAGCTCGATTAATACTTCTTCCTCTCTTTCCAAATCTCAAAATAGAAGTGCAAGTCAATGAACGAAAATAATGAAAACCATCAAAACCGTTCAAGGAAAACAAGCAAATCCCAAAACCAACTCAAAGCATGAAAGCAACAAGCGACATCGAAAACCGAGGCATTAAAAGATAGCAGCGGAGAGGTCCCTCCTGACTCTGCCGCTAAGCCGATCCTTGGGGCGCAGTCCACTGAATATGGGAATCGATTCCGAAGAAACAAATCCATAACGAGGACGAGTTCTTAATTCAATCTATCCGATCGAACGATACCGTCCAGTGTTTCTTAGCCGCGCTCTCCGCACCGGGAGAACGGGGCGCTACACCCGCCGCTCCACTGTGCAATGCAGCCCCGCCCGAATGTGTAGTGCTCCCCCGCCGCTCCGGCTGTACAGTGTACCCCGTACCGTGCAGCTCAGGCTGTGCAGTTCACCCCGTCCGGCCGTCCCGCTCAGTCCACTGACTCGCTCCGGTCTCGCTCCGGTCTACAGCTTTCCTCCGCCACTCAGTCCGGCGGTACAGCATCCCCGTCCGGCCCGCTGTGAACTCCCCCGGCCGACCGTTGCAGCCCAGCCCCGCGGCTGACCCTGCACACCCGCTTCGGCGGAGAATCCCCGTGCCGCCCTACTCCGTTCTGCAGCAGTGCAGCCACATCCGGCCGCTGTGCACTCCCGCACGGTTATCCCCGACCGGCCAGTGCGTTTCCCCGCCGAGCCCGCAGCACCCGAGCGTCGCCCGCTGCCCCAGTCCGACCTCGCCACCTTGAACTCGTACCGTCCTCCGCCACCCAGGACATCGATGACCCGCTGCCCTAGCCCCGGATACGGCAGACTCGAACCAGGACATAGCACAGTGATTCACGGAAACGAGAAATTCTCGTTCCACGGAGCCCTGTTCAGGTAACCCGTTCTCTCTCCTCGTTGCTCCGATGTCTGTTCCGTCAGTTATGATGCGTACACTGTGTACCCCTCTCGATGCCCGTGCAACCCGCTCGGTACATCGCGTCCTGTGGTGATCGCAAACCGTAATCCAAAAACAGGAAAAACGATACCCCATTTTCTCCCGGAACTGAGTACACCCTGCCAAACGGGACGACTTGGTCGCGTACGATCTTCACCGAAATGTGCGCACCGTTGATACGGACGTGCGGATTTCACAGAAGTTGATTTGGATGTGCGTGCACACCGGAATCAACGCATATCCGCCGACAACGCCCCATATCCGTTCGTTCTAGAACACGTCGTAACTTCGTGTACACATGTCGGATCGAAACAAAACTTGCGCCATCGGACTCGTAGCAATACGCTGGTCCTGTGACCCAAGTTTGGTTCAATTCTGAGAACGTTGACAAAATTGCGTATCGTGGGCCCCGCGGCTCCACTTGACGGGCGATTTTGTGATCGGCTCATCGGAATCCAATTCTGGAAGTTCCGTTGGGTTCGTATCATCGTTCCTGACTTGTTGACACTAAGTTTGAGGAATTTGAAGACCTTTGACCCTGACACATTTTTCTGTGCAAAGCGGCCCACATATGGACCCCGCTTTGACAAAAAAATATCATTTTTGCCCCTGTGTCCAAATTGGACTTAAGGACAGGCATTTCTAGTTATTTGATATTTTCTAAGACTGTTGATGATGTTTATTACAGCTTTTGGAGGAGTACCTGCAGGATCCACTGATACAGGGACTACTGTTGGTATTCAAACCCTAGGCAAGTGTACCTTGCCTACATTGCAGTTCCTGTTACATATTTTCTTGATTTCTTTATATTGTTGTGCATGCTTAACCTAGGACCGTGTGACGTACTTAGCGTCCGATTAATAGTCGGGTGCCAACCCCATACGCGGAGTTGTGTAACGTCATCTAGACATGGATACCGAGACCCTTTATATTCTCGTACTTGTCTTATCAAGTACATCATAACCCAGGACACTTGACACTATACATGAGACAAAATCTTCCTAAGATATTCATGGTGATTCTGTGTAGGATGCAGGATTGACATAGACATTATATTCATAGATACTATATGACCTGTTGCATTAGCTATGATCTCGCGTGACATGGACATGAGACGTTATGGAGATGAGACGTGTGGTTACATTGGGTGGGGAGAGACACATAGGCTACAGGCTGTTTTATATATATCTACTACTATTGTGAGGTCATAGACTCTCCAGCAGAGCTAGACACATTACTTGTTATTACTGCTACCGGCTCCCCGACACAGAGCTTGTAGTGGCTCAGCCTGAGTACTAGTGATGCTCTCACTTGCATTTCACATAGATGGTTACAAATTTACCCTGTTTATTCTATTTACTATTGCACTGCATATATTTTGGCTTGTATTATTGTGTACCTTGCTATGTCCCCTGAGGACCTGGATCCGGATTATGTCCCCAGGATTAGTAGATGAGATCTACCCCGAGGTATACGGGACAGGAGCATTAGCAGGAGCAGGAGCAGACACTGGAGCAGTACCAGATCCAGTAGACGAGTGATCCCTGAGGGTATCTTCTGAGTATATACTGTTCCATACTCAGTATTTGCTGTGGTTAGCTTTATTCTTGTATCCTGACAGTTGTATCAGACTCATTATCAGGTTTATTTCTCGAGTATTATATTTATTGAGATGGATCTTGATTTATGATTCTGATATTGTTATATTCATTTCTGTGGATGAGATTAGTATATCTAGACCCCTATTGTTGTACTATAGCTTAAGTACGGCCCGATGGATCCATTAAATTGGGTTTGTCCATTGGTGTGTGCTGCTGGCCATTGCCACGTGTCTAGTCCCTCGATATTTTGGGACTGGGGCATGACAATCACAGCCCATGCTCACCTTTACCTCTACAAACCACACCAATTTTAGTTCATATATCCCCTACAACACCCCTCAATCCATGCAGGAATACCCATACCCGAGCCAACAGCCAGTTCTCCCCTTCACATACTCCTGGTCACTACTGCTAATGCTAATGATAAGCTACTGCTAATTCTAATGCCTAACATGCTCCTACGGTCTGGACAAACCTCCAACACCAACTACTACAAGCCTAAACACCCTGCCTCCTTAATCCCTCATCTACACATCAACTTAATACAACTGCTGTAGTTACCTGGTTGCTCCTGATGTACCAAGTTGGTGTTGCAGCTTCTGTTGCTATATACTACAATTTCTTCTATTGTATGCTATATCCTAATTAATCCCAAGGTCTAAACATTACTCCTACCCAAGCCTTGTACCCATACCAAAGACTCTGCTAGCAGCAGTGGATACACCTACATAGCAGTGACACACCCCAGGTGCCCGAGCCTTCTCAAATTCTGATACAATACACCACACACACTAATGCAACACTAACACTCATAACTAAATCCCTATCTCAAAACCAAGACCAAGTACACTCATAATCCTTTGACAGTCCCCTTAACAGTGAGCAAGTTTCCCCTTAACTCAAATACCAAATACACACAGAGATACACAAATATATATCACTAACAACCTTTAATACTTAAATATATGTATTTATATCAAATATAGTTTCTATATCAGTACAAATTATATATAAACAAGGCTCATACAAGTATATGAAACTAAAATATCAATTTCACAAACACTTGTCATGCACCGCACCGTATCGCACTAAATCAATGATACGCTTGTGATACGCTACCAAAGTTTGATCCAAACATATCCCAAAGAATATGAGCAAGTCTAGAATCATCATTAGAAGCAATACCAAGTTCTAGCTACTCATCTACGTATCCATAGCAAAATATGACATATACAAACCCATGTCGAAGAAAAAAAATCCAAATGAACCCGTATCACTAAATTGCCATGATACGGCCTACACGTATCCAATTTTGGATACGACACTAGTCACACACAATCAAACACATGTCAATTTGGTCCACTATATACCTATTGACAAATACATGGAGTACAAATCTTGGATTTTCCCTAAATTGGTACAAAATACATCATAACTTCCAAAATAGAGGTCCCTAGTAGTCAATCTTCTTCTTATGGGTAGCCCTAATATATGTAAGGGTTATTAATGATTAAACTATAGATTTAGAGTCTAATTAGAAAGAAATCCAAATTGTACCTATTGGGAGATAGATTTTCAATACAAGTCTCTAATTGGATGTAAAGAGCCCTCAACTTGTGCGATCTCCTTCTCCTTCTAGATCCTTGACTCCTCATTCCTTTTAGAGCTTCTAACGGTAAAGAATAGGATTAATTGGAGGGGTTTGGTAATGATTTGGTGGAGGGAAAGAAAATTTGGGGAAAAATAATTATAGATCTAAGTTTGGAATGGAAAGAGGGAAGTGGAGAGAGAGAATCCCTCCTCTTATGGCCGCCCCCCTCCTACTTAGCGTCCAAGAAATATATAATATCTAATAAGCCCCTTGGGGCTTGTCATGAAGAAAATGATTAAGGAAGGAAGGTTATAATCATAATGGTTTGACTAATTAAATCATTAACTTAAGGAATTGGCTTTTTGTTGACCTCAAGTCTAACTAAAATAAATGTTGGTCCATAAATCAATTCTAATCTAGTTAGGTCCACTAACAAGTCCAAAATATAATATAACATCTAACAATAAATAAATATTTAAAATACATAATAATTAATTAATTATAAAATAACCAAAATACCCTCAGTCATAAAAAGTGGTAGTGACAACACCAACACTACACTCAGAATTTTACTAATCTAATACCTCGGTTGCTGCTCTTAAGCTTCAGGTCTAAAGCAGACCTAAGATCTTCTCCTCTCTTGATGTTCAGTTCATACCTGAACACAACTACTGCCCCTCTAATCCGCTGTTGTTGTCTACTCGAGCAACATCTGCTCACATCTCCTCTAGTGTATATATATATATATATATATATATATATATATATATATATATATATATATATATATATACACCCAATGCCAACATGTCTAAATACTGCCTACAGACTTTTCCCCTCAAATGCTAACACCTGAACACCAACCGCCATACCCACCGCAGAAACAATAATACCACTGAACCTGATACCAAAGGGTATCCTGATACACAAGTACCATAAACACACTCAACACTGATCACTCCCCAACTCTACCACTATACTCCCTTCAACCAATTACAATATAACCAAACACCATCACATCCCATACTATATATATTTCCACATTATACCAACACTAAGTACATATGTATTTATATATACATCTACTGAATAATATATTAAACACCTAGTGTGCACTAAGCTAGGACACCCCCTCAACCTATGATACTCTTCTCCAAATTACACTAAACTCTCCTCAAAGATCAATAATAACTCAAATACAATAATTGGACTCTATTAAGAGTAGCAAATATCTATTCAAGTGCTCGTGGCAAAATATGACATATGTGGATCCCGTATCGAAGAAAAAACCCCCATAATAATCCCGTATCACAAAGTATCGTGATATGCCCTACTCGTATCCATCCGTGGACATGTAACTAGTCCCACACCCCAATTTAAGTCTAATTAGACCAAATTGGTCTTATGACACACACTTGATGCATTAATCTCATAATTTTCCTAAATTGGACACAAAAATCTATGTAAAAGTCATAATATAGGTCAATTGGGCCTAGATCTTCTTCATATGGGTAGTCCTATGTCATGGAAGTATTTTTAAAAGTCAAATGCATAAATTAGAATCTAAAATAAAGGTGAATTCAGATATATACCTATTGGGAGATGGATTCTCAATAAAATACTTAAATGGACACGATTTCGATACAAGCTCCTCGCCAATTCCTCCTTTTTCAAGTGCTCATTGCCAACCCAAACTCTAATGCTCTTCAATTGATAGAAATGAGAGGGAATAAGAGAAATTAGATTGAATTTGGTGGATGAATGAAGTAAATTGGGGATGAACATAATTGGGAATCTAATTTGGAATGAGAATCATGAGGAGAGAAAATAGATCCCCCCTTTAGTATGGCTGCCCCCATTTACTCCTTCTCCAAGTAATATGCAATATCCTAAATGCCCCTCACTAGTCAGTCATAAAGTTTAATTTGGGAGGACTATATTAAAAAGCTTCTAAACTAATACAAATTAATCTAATCTTCCTATTTAATTAAGGAATGGGTCTAATTGGGCTAAGTCCAAAGTTGGGCTCAATGTGTCATGACTAAACTAATTTGGGTTCACTAGTGTCAAGTCCAAATAATGGCTAGCCTACAAACTATAAAATAAATAGTACAAAGCATAATAATAACTATTAGCATAATATATAAATATTAATTCACTAAAATAAAAATATGCAAAAATGACAAAAATATCATCATCTAGAAATGTGGTAGTTACACCACTTGCATATGCAGGTCACCTAGACCATACTCTAATAAATATGCGTGCCCCAATGCATAACAACAGTACAACTCAACGAGAGGCCTTTATTGAGGAAGTACGATATTTTCGTAAAGGGATTACATCATCGAGGGATGGTACGTCGGTAGATGCCATTACGTACTTTTTCAATTCATCTTATTCAATGGTTGTCAGTGATGTTGATGGTGCTAGAATTTTACTACAGAGCTTGACCACCAACTGTTCGGGGGTTCTCACGACAAGGGGACCCTTTTTTTGGCACATGTCTCTGTCCCTAGGGCTTGACCATCGACGATTCAGGTGCCCTTCTTCAAAGCTTGACCACGAGAGGAGCAGCTGTTTAGGCTGGGCGTCCTTTGATACAGACCCGCAGGGGACCGTATGAAGCTGTAACAGTGTCAGCTTCATCATCGCTATCGTTACCTCCTTCATCTTGGTGAATTTACTTGTACAAGTTTGAGTCAGAGTAGTATACTTCGACCCCTTTGAAAGGATCTACGTCGACGAATTTTGTCTTGACGATGGTATCTTCGTTGACGTACTTTAAGCACTGGTGGAGAGTGGATGGAATGATCATGTACTCGTGTATGCACGGATGTCCTAGTAGAACATTATAGGATACGTCCACGTCGATGACATAGCATGTCACTTCTCTTCAAAGATCATCGATTTGGCATTTCAGACGAATCTTACCTAGCGGGTAACTTCTTCCGGTGTTGAAGATGCTGATAGTGGTATTGCTGGTTGCTAGGCAATGCATCAGAATCCCCATGGTCTATAGCAGGCTTTATAGGATAATATTGAGAGATGATCTGGGGTCAACATATATCTGGTTTACCTTAATGGCTCAGATATATCTTGTGTAATACAGGGGACGATCGTGCCTATTATTCCTTAACAACATATCCTACTGAGAGAACGTGATGTTCAGGACCGCCTCTATCATACTATTACAGTGAGGGCATGGAACAGAATTCTCGACCGGTGGCTTGACTTTGGCCAGATAAGAGTCAATATTTTGTAATGCCTCACTTAGAGCATCATGAGTCTTTTTGGAGAGACGTAGGAGCTAGAAAAGTGACCACTTAGCGGGAGTGTTGGCTAGCTATGCCAAAATATCAAAGTTTTAAGGCTTCTCCAGCCCTTGTGTTGTGTCTCTCCATAGAGTTTTATCGTAACAAGTCTTCTTTTGCTTTTGTTTGTCCACTACAGGAAGCTAGGATGGACCTAGATCATATGTAACGGGTGTCGTAGGCGTGGCAACCGGAGGTGGAACAATCGAAGGTGTAATGTCGTCGGAAGCATTGTAGTCGCATTGATAAGCTAGGCTAGACCTAGTTATGGCAGCGAGAGCTTCGTCTATTGATGGGGAGACCGTGTGATAGGACTTGATCTTCTTTGCCTTGGACTTAGGATCAAGAAACACTGTCGGCTGAGTTACATCCGGGACGAGGTCTAGGTGAACCCACATGACTTTACCTCTTGGAGTAGTGAGGGGGACCAATCTGTCCTCTCAGGATAGTAGGATGTTAACGACCTCTATGGTTGTCCTATGTATGGGGACGACACCATCCTGGTCTTTTGTTACCGGGAAGGTGACGAATTGGAGGGACACCATGATTGCAGTGACCATCTTGTCTTCAAAGTCCAAAGTGAGAGATTTGGAGTTGATTAACCATTGTATGTGTCTTTTTCATATGTTATAATCTCACGTGGCGTGATGGACATATCAATGATAGTGGCAATACTTGGGGTTGTCAACCTTGTCTGCTTAATTAGGGCACTAAACGTCAGGTAGTCGGTGCTTGTTACCCTTTATCAATACCTCAAAGATTTCTATGACATCATCGCCATCAAAGGAATAAGTCTCCGATAATTTTGGTGGCTCTGTTGACTTGGTAATAGGTGAGGTCGGACTTTTGGACAAGTTAACCGTTAGGACTTACTTTCCTTTACAGTTACAAGTGTTGTTAGTGGTGAAAGGCATTTTCCCTTGTCTTCAATGGTGAGAGCCTAAAATCCCAATAAGCGGGCATATTTTGTGCTCATTTCTGCAGTAACGGCACTTATAATAAATGTCATCCAATCACTGAATAGGCCAGATACCATCCAGAGTCTTATTGCTGGTAGGAGTTTCTTCCAACACGTGTCCATAAGCGAAGATTCTGGGATGTCGGAAGACACTTTCAATACCACCAGCCAAAAACGTTCGATGTAATTTCGTGCAAGTTCCATGTCCACTTGGGTAATGTCCATCATAGAAGACATAGTCATATATGTCACTATCACTTTTCCATATAAGGGGCATTTGGGTAATTTAGCTAAATTAATTAATTATGAATTTAATTATTTGCTGAGTTTTATAACTATTATATATTGTAAGTGGTATTTTGATTTTAGGTCAAACTCTAGAACGCATTAGGGCAAACCCTAATGACCAAACCCTAATTTATAAACCCTACTCTAGCAAAGCCTAGAATTTTAAATTAGAATGGAACCCTCAAAACCCTAGACTGACTTAACCTTAGCTAATTAGGTCTACATGACCTAACCTAGGGGTTAAACCTAGGCCATACACTAGAAACCCTAACTGGGCCTATATATATATAAGGAACCCTCTCATTCTTCATATAGAGAGAAGAAACCTTAGCCTCCACAAGAGAAAAACTATCTCCCCACCCCATTTTTCGAGATTAAACCTAGGGCTTCCATTTTCTCCTCCTCCAAAGCAAGGAAAGCAAGGAACGTGGGTTAGAAAGCCTTGGGGAAGAAGAACCTCATTGAAGAAACCATCCCTGCAGGTAAAAACCCTATTTCTCTTCATTAAATTCCTGTTTTCAGAGGTTAATGGCCTTTAGGAACCCACCCAACTGTGTGTAGTTCGAATTTTAGGGTTTTGATTAGGTTTAAGTGTCCCCAACATTGTTTTCCCAAGTATCAGGAACCCTAACCCTAGGTATTCGTAGGTAGATTGATTTCATCCCATGTGTGTTGGTTAAACTCGATTTTTGGGTTTTAAGTCGGGTTCATGAGTAAACTAGGTGAAACCCTATTTTTCCACATGATAAGTGTTTGTTGTAATGCCAAGATGGAATCACCTATCTAACCTACTTTGTTATTATCTAACTTGAGGTATGATATTTGATATATATATATGCATATGTGCGGATGTATTGTTGTTTGATTTCTGTGCTGTGTGCACTGTGTCAGGGAAGGATACTGTGCAGTCGGGCTTTGGTGTAGGTGTGTTAATGTACATCAGTGTTTCAGTACTAGGTATCAGGGATCTGGTTATGTGGGTGTCCTAGTCTCCTGCAGATTCATGGGTTAACTGTGTGTTCAGAGTGTAGCAGAACATGTGGGTGTGTGTGGCTATAGGTCAGTAACTTGAGTGTAAAATGTGCAGATATCAGTATGTGTGTAATGTTATATATCAGTGTATTTGGATTTAGGGGAAATCTGTATTCTGTGTGTGAGAATGCCTGAGAGTGCATCCTAGTATTTCTGTGTGTAGTCCAGTAGGGTTTAGGTAATGTATCAGTATCCAGTGGCTGTGTCTATGTGTATCCAGGTCAATTTTCCTGTGGGTAGCAGTGTCTACTTGTGTGTGTGTGTGTCAGTCTATGAGATACCTGTGTGCAGAATTTTGTGTGCAGAATTTTGTGTAATTGGGTATCAAGTGGCAGTGAGTAGAGGGGTGTCTGTGTGTTAACACTGTGTCAGTAAGTCGAGCAGTGTATCAGAGAGAGTGCAGTGAGGTTAGGTGCATACCTAGTTTGTGAGTGAATACATTTGGGTGTGTTCCAGTCTAGAGTATCAGTGAGTAGATATAGTGTATATGTGTTGAGTCCATAGTGTATCAGTATTGGGGGTTGTAGATTGGGTTGTGTTCTATGGTTGAGTGTAACTTAGTATCAGCAGTTAGTAGTATGTGGGTCCAGACTACCTTGTGTCTGTGTGCAGCATATGTGTGTTTTGTACCAGTGTATTTGAACAGGGGGCATTCAGTGTGTCAGTTAGAACTGTCCCTGTGTGTTCAGATATTAGGAGGAACTGTGTCTTACCTATGGGAACCTAGCTAGAGATCAGTGTGTGTGTGCAGGATTATAGCCTGTGTGTCAGTTTATGATACCTACAAATTCTGTGTATTAATGATACTGTGTACATGTGTATTCAGTGGTAACCTGTGTCAGTGGCCAGTGTGATTGTGTGCAGTGGTTGGTATCAGGGAATAGGGGTTTATTGTATGTGTGTGTGAGGGAATGATGCAAAATGTGTGAGCCTAACTAGTATGTGAGAGCTGTGTATTAGGTGCAGATTTCTGTAGAAAGCTATATGTAACTGTGTATTAGTCCTAATGGCCTAGTGTAGCTTAGAATACAGTGTTATCAGTTAGGTGTAGTTAACTGTGTGTAAATTCCTGTGTGTGTGCCATAGAGTATAGTCACTAGGGTGTGTATTCAATGCAGTGTGAGTGATACATATATGTCTGTGTGGGTTTTAGTTAGTGTATAGTATGTATCCTAGAACTATGCACTGTGTGCCTATATATGTGTACAAATTTCAGTGTGTGTAGATGTGTTTATGTGCCAGTGTGTGCCAATGTGGAACTAGTGTGAGTATCAGTTAGATAGGGGTTTGTGTGCAGTGTATTATTATGGCTGTGTGTGTGTGTTGTATGGATGTGAAGTGCCTGTGTGTGTGTGTCTAGATGGGTATGTGTGTGACAGTTCAATATGTCAGTGTGTCTAATATCAGTAGGATTGGGAGCTGGGGGTTTGAGTTGGGTGTCTTGGGTCAAGTGTTAAGGAAGGGTTATAGAGCTAGTGTCTAGATGTCAGGTGGGTAGTAGTTATACTATAGTTGTATTTGCCTTAAGTTAGAATGTTTAAGGTGATAACTTGAAAACCAAATGTATAAGATATATGCACTAATACTAACTAGAATACTTGGAATGATCTAGTTAACCATAGGTAAACCTAGAGTTGACTTAGTAACACCTAGTATAGACCTAGAAATGGCCTAACACCCCATTTCAAATTAGCTAATCACTTTTATTATTCCAAACACCATTTTAACTTTGATATCTTATATATAGGTCATTGTGATCCCACTTTGGACATCGATCCTTACATTTCGCTCAGGACCACAGGCGAGTACATTCTCTGACAGTTTTCATGGTTGATTACTTCTATAAATTGTAGTGTATTATATACTTGATTCCGACACTATGGATACACGGGTTAGCACCCTAGATTCCCATCATGAGGAGTCGTGATTGGAATCCACCGTGCTAGCTGGAGATGGGGAATTATTGGTAGATTATGTGATCATATCCAAATCCTTGCCATGCATCATAGCTCACCCCACTTCTCACGTCGGGTGCGGCCTGACCATCATCATGCTTCATAGCTGTTATATATGATTAGCCTGACCATTATCATGCATCATAGCTAACCATAGGGTTAGCCTGACCTTCAAGAATCATAGCTAATCATATATAACCAGCCTGATCTAGTCCCAAGCCGATCACATAATAAACTAATATTTCAAACACTTAGCTAGATGTTTATCTTTATTCAGATTTACTTGTTCTAGCATTCACTATTATTGTTCATTGCTAGATGCTCTATTGTCTATTTCATTTTCTCCTGTACTTCTCATTTTCAGTATTTATTTCCATCTTGTATCTCTTATACTGTTTATAGATTTTGTCAATTTAATGAAACTGCTGTTAGTGCTTGTGCTTCGCTCCAATCCTGACTGGATAACAACATTTTCAGAGGACCTGGAGGACTTTTGCCCTACTCATTACGGCCCAGGAATAGAGGGAGATTTCACTCCAGAAATCCCAGAGGAGGTGCCTATCCTAGAGGAGAACTTACCAGCCTGTTCTTAGATTACTTTTCTGCATTATTGTTTTAGACTGAGACTGAGATGTATTTATTTTATTTGTGACTTTGTGAGGTCATTTAGACCCAGGATTTGAGTTGGACTTATTGTGGTTGATTTTTATTTAGAACTCTTTTCAATTCTCATCGTGCCATTATGTTATAGTTGTGATTGAGTATAATATAGCATTGTGGTTCATTTATCATTGTCCTCCGTACGGAGTTGAGACTATTGACAGGATATTCTATGTTTGTGACCTAGACAGCGTTCTACCGCCGATGCTGCGGCGTAGGCTGGACGTACCCACGACTCATGCCCAAATTCCGGGTGCGGGTCGTGATAATATACATCCCTTCTTTATAGAATCTGGCAATAAAAAGGGATTTCAGGTCCTCGAATGACGAAATGCACTTATTTGGGAGACTACAGAACCACTCAAAAGAAACCCCGGATAGTGACCCGACGAACAAGTTGGTGAGTAGAGCGTCATCCCGAGGTAGGTGGCCCATTGTGGACTGAAAGTATCTCATGTATTGACGGGGCGATATCTTTTCGTCAAATGGAGTCAGAGATAGTGGCTTGTATTTGGGAGGGTATACCACATTATCCCACTCAGGAGGATAGAGCTGCAGGATCCCAAGCTTCTGGAGCCTGTCTTGATTATCCCGAGCATCAATACGGGCGTGTAAGTTCCTAAAAGTCTCCTACATATCATCTGGTGGAAGAACGGCATAGGGTCAAGGTGCGGTCTGGATGCTTGCGAGATGAGAAGCCGGATCAGGTATGACGAATTCCTCGTTGGTTCTCAGGTCCAGGTTTGTTTGTTCTGGGGTCCGTTGCTATGTCAGGACTAAGTCTTCTTTGAGTTCCAAAATGGTATGAGTCAGAGTCTGTATTGAGGTACTCAGCGTCTGCATCATGGGCCTCAAGGCATTGCTGGTTACTGGATCCTACGTCGCGCTCATCTCCTGCCGTATATATTGGCATTATGTGGGAAGAGGTGGATGCCTCACTTTCTGCCTCAGATGTCTCATTATCCTCGGAGAGAGTGGACAATGTTACGTCACTTTCGTTATTTGAAGGATTGTTACCCCAATCTCAGTGGCGAGCTCACCCTGGAAGGTATGGCTACCCCCAGCTAAGATGTCATCCGTGTGCAGAGATTCATTGTCCTCTTGATAGGATAGATTGACATAGAATACCAGAGGACTACCACCCCCATCTCTAATTGCAACATCGATTGGGAAGGCATGGTTACCCCCAGTCCTTGTTCTCGAGCGCATGCCATAGAACACACCCAGCGTAGGTATTTGTTTGATAACCCATGGACTACGGACCGACATCCTCAGGTCGGGCGAGCTTTTCTTCAAGATATTTTTCATAGGAGGAGGCCTCCATGTTGAGAAATATGAGGTGACGGACAGTTTCTTCTCGTTGTGTAGTTGTTTTCTAAAATGCCGTCGGGTTGGCGATTCGGGTTGTAGCCACTGGAACACCGACTGTCCGGTTGGAGGAACTAGTACTTTAGATCAACAAAAGTTGATGATGATATTGGCGTAAGTGTGTCTATGAGGGGATATATCGTGTGTGAGGGTTAATTCTCTCGTCTTATGCTTGTGACTAATCACGTTGCCTAAATTTGACGATGGAAGCTTCACTTTCACCCCCATTTCATGCGCTCGGGAAACCCATGTGCATGGAGGTAAATGCAAAATATTTTCTCCCTCACCCAGTTATTATGTAGAAACTGTAACTGAATCATTGGGGGAAGGCCTTCTGTGAGACTGGCCTACTTCATACACACAGCCAAGTTGGGCGCATGGGTCCATCATCACGATGTTTGTACCTTGGCTTGGTTTAGGTGCAACTGCGGCATCCTAGTGAGTTTGAGAAGACTTTAGGGGTTGACCCACTTCCGGTGCATGACTGCCTGGGTCAGCCCTATATAGTCTTCCATCAGCAGCATGCATGATGACCAAAGTTGCATGCTTTTGGAGAGCTGGCGGAGCAGCCCCTCGAGCGCACATGGCTCGGGATGTTTTAGGTTTTCTTGAACCAGCGTCCTTAGGCGCATAGTACAGGAAATCTAAGTCAGGACCATGGGGATCTTTATATGAGGCAACATCGTTCGTGGAAGGTTGTATGCGCCTACATTTGGGAATGGCTCATCTTTTCTTGCGCAGATCCCGCTGAAGGCACACTTCTTGGGATCTGGCACCGACTTTCTTGGGAACATCTTTGGAGATGGAGATAGGATGCACTCTAACCTCATGTGCATCTGCGGCAATGGTTGGCGGTGCTTCTGGAACGGATTTTGGTCTTAGCACAACGGCTTTGGCAACCCAAATCCTACGAGCTTTGTGATGTCGTGCGGGCCTCGTCGAAGAACTCGACTTATCGGTGGGATACATGTCAACCGCATATGCATCTTCCGCAGGAGTTGACAATGTATCAGTCACTGTCACTCCCCGTTCCCTGAATACATATTTGGGATGTATTATTTTTTGCTTGTATATTTATTAGGATGCATGGAGACTAGACACATTCTTTGGTTTAGTGTGGTTCATGGTTTATTTTGTGGGTTGGTTTAAGTTATGAGAGAACCCATAGTCTAAACCTAAAACCCTAGCTATATAACCCAACTTCTTTCTCTTTCTTTCCTTATTCTCTCATTTCTCCTCCTTCTTTCATTTTAGGCAAGTACATATTGCATGATATGGAAAAACCCTTAGATTTTAATTATTACTTTTTTCTTGTATTTTATTAATCTAATATGTGTACATTATGATTCTAAACACTTTAATGTTTGGCATTTTCGGATGGGTGGATGTGTATAGATCTATATTTTAGTTTAGGATTTTCATGGGTTCCGTAAGTTTTTCTTGGTTTTGATCTATTAAAATATGGTATTTTAAAAAGAAATTTTCCTAGGTGATAGAGCATTCCATTTCAGGCATTTTGGCTTTTGGTTCACTTAATTTAGAGTTTAAATAAAGTTTTTATGAAGGAAGCAAGTTTTTGAGTTCTTGGAGCTTTTTTATGGTCGAACTTGTTATTCTGGGACGATGGACTACCATGCAGCCCAACGACATGCGCCCCTCCAGCATGCACCCGTCTTGTTGGATGTATGTCTGCTTTGTACATGCGTTCTAAAGTCTGACGCATAGTACCTTTAATGTATGGGGATTTACTAGGGCCAGACTTCATGCGCCCATGCGGCCAGGAGACTATACGGCCGCGAGCCATCCGTCTCTTCTTTTGGCCGCATGCTTCTGCACGACTTTTGTGAGTCTGTACAGCTTTTTATGCTTTTGTCTTATCTTCTTAACATTTTTGGCTTGTCATATCAAGTCACATCAGTCACTTCTATGACTTATATTTATTGTCCAACACTTAGCACTTGCCCCGATGAGTGAACTTTGCTTATCTATGCGCAAAGATGGGAGGCAGAGGCTAGGTGGTTTACTTCAGCCATTACCCATTCCAGAGTGGAAGTGGGAGCACATTACTATAGTTTTTGTGTCCGGACTTCCACGATCTCCAGGAGGAAAAGACACGATTTGGGTCATCGTTGACAGGTTGACCAAGTTGGCCCACTTTTTGCCTTTCCAGGTGGGTTTGTCTACAGAGAAGCTGGTAGAGATGTATGTGAGGCAGATCATCAGGATACATGGGGTTCCCATCAGCATAGTCTGAGATCGGGATAGTCATTTTACTTCTCATTTCTGGAGGATTTTTTAGGCGAGTTTGGGCACCCAGCTCAAGTTTAGTACTACATATCACCCCCAGATGGATGGGCAGTCAAAGAGGACCATTTAGACTCTCGAGGATATGTTGCGCACCTGTGTACTAGATTTTAGGAGATCTTGGGAGGACCATCTCTATTTGCTAGTGTTTGCTTACAACAACAGCTACCAGGATAGTATAGAGATATCACCATTTGAGGCTCTGTACGGTCGGAGATGTCGTACTCTCTTGTCATGGGACGATGTTGGAGAGAGAGCTTTGCTAGGGCCAGAGATGGTTATGGATACAGCGGAGAAGGTTAAGTTGATCAGAGACAGACTTTGAATGGCGCAGGATAGACAGTGGCATTGGGTCGATAGCTACCAGAGACCTTTGGAGTTTGAGGTATAGTTTTAGATTTTGTTTTGTGCTTGATATTGGTTGTTTGTTATAGATTAAGTTTTTATGGTTTTATTTTATTCTAGGTTGGTGGTTTGGTATTTTTAAGGATTTCTCCGACACGAGGCACGATTCATTTCGATGGAGGCAGAAAGCTTAGTCCGCGATTTATTGGACCTTTCAGTATTCTCGAGAGGGTCGGTGCAGTTGCTTACAGACTAGACTTTCCATCTGCATTGGAGAGAGTGCACAACGTGTTTCACGTGTCGTAGTTGAGATGGTACATAACGGATCCTATTCACGTGTTGGATCACTCGGATATAGAGGTGGGCCCGACTCTTAGCTATCCAGAGCAGCCAGTTGAGATTCTGGAACGGGGAAAGAAGGTGTTGAGGAACCAGACCATTCCCTTGGTATGCGTTGCATGGAGGCATCACTCTCCGGGTGAGTCTACCTGGGAGAGAAAGGATGAAATACGAGAGCGTTACCCATATTTGGTTATTTCTTGAGGTATGTTCTTTTCTGATTCTGTTCGGTTTTATTTTATGGGGGTAGTTTCGTCTTTGAATTTCGAGTACAAAATTATTTTAAGGGGGGTAGACTTGTCACTACCATATTCTTTAGGAAAGGATATTTTGGTCATTTTATAATTAATTAAATATTATTCATGTTGTAAATATTATTTATTGTATTATTTATTTATTGTTAGATGTTAGTATATGATTTTGGACTTGTGTTAGTGGACCTAACTAGTTTAGAATAGATCCATGGACCAACATTAATTCTAGTTATAATTGAGCCCAATAGTAAGCTCATTCATTAGGATGATCAATTAATTAGTTAAACCAATTGGATTAAAACATTTTTTCCTTAATTAATTCCTTCATGACAAGCCCCAAGGGATATTGTGGATATTTTATAGTAGCTTGGAGGAGGGGTTAGTGGCCGGCCATAGGGGGAGTGGAGGGAGACTCTCTCTCTCTCTCTCTTCATTTTTTATTCCAAATCTAGATCTAGAATTTTTCTCTTCCAAATTCTTTCATTCCAACACTAATTCATACCCAAATTTCTTTCTAATTATTTTTCTACTCATTATTGGAGGCTATTAGAATAAGAAGGAGCAAGGATCTGCAAGTTGAAGGCTCTTGACACTCATTTGGGATTTGCATTGGGAATCCATCTCCGAATATGTATAATTTAATTTTTTCCTCTCTAATTAGACTCTAAATCTAAATTTAATTATTAGGAAACCTTCCATGTACTAAGGCTATCCATAGGAAGTGGAATTAGGTTCATAGGAGGCCTATGGAGAAAGTAAAGTGGTATTTTATGTCAATTTTGGGATAATTTCGAGATTGGCACCTCTTATATTTGTCAATAGGTCAATTAGACCAAATTGACATGTCTTTGATTGTGTGTGACTAGTGTCGTGTCCATAATTGGATACGTGTAGGTTGTATCACGATAATTTGGCGATACGGGTTGATTTGGAAGTTTTTCTTCCGACACAGGGATTTGAGCATGTCACATTTTTACACGGGCATGTAGTTGAGTAGCTAACACTTTGTGTTGCTTCTAGTTGTGATTTTAGGCTTGCTCGTGTACTTCGGGGTACGTTTGGTGGTGTGGTGGAGCCGTATCGCAAGCGTATCATAGAATGAGTGTGATATGGATGCGGTGCACTCCACGTGTTTATACTTTGCTTTATAATTCAATTTACCTTGGTTATAACTATTATAGTATTATAAATATAATTGTTATATATATATATATATATATTTATTTATTTATTTATTTATTTATTTATTTATTTATATTTATATTTATATGTATGTTCTATTTTTAATTGTGATGTGTTGGTGGTCATTGGAGAGTAGGAGAGTTCATGTGTATCACTAGTGTGGTTATATATATATATATATATATATATATATATATATATATATATAGATATAGATATAGATATATAGGTATGTGTGTATAGGTATGTGTGTATATATATATACAGGTCGGATAAGCAGAAGCAAGAAGCAGCGAGAAGCTGTAGAAGCAGCAGCAGCGAAAAGCAGCAGCAGAAGCAGCAAGAAGCAGTAGCATAAAGCAGTAAGCTGCAGCAAAAGCAGTAAGCTACAGCAGCAGAAGCAGTAAACAGCAGCAACAGAAGTAATAAGTTGCAGCAGCAGCAGAAGCAGTAAGCTGCAGTAGCAGAAGCAATAAGCAGCAGCAGCGATAAGCAAAAGCAACAAAAATAAGCAGCAGTAGCAATAGTGTGCAGCAGTGCTTAGAGATTAAGTTGTAGATAAGCTAAGTTAATATTATTTGTTAGTTATGTATATATGTTAGTTAGTATATATATATATATATATATATATATATATATATATATATATATATATATATATATAAGCACTAGTTAGCATTGGTTAGTATTATTTCTAGATTACCTTGAGTTACGCCAAGGTAATGAGAGTTGAGGTATCTTGGGTATGGATATTGAATATCCGAAGGGGTATGTTAGTGTGTTAGTTTAGTATAGTATTGTTACAAGTATAAATGCATGCTAGTATATTGTGAGGTATGTTGGTTAGTTAGCTAATGTTAGTTATTATATTACCTTGTGATACCAAGGTAATGTCAAGGTATTGGTTTATACTCAAGGTATTGAGTTTATATATCAAGATGGGTGTATAGGTGGTGTGCTATCGCTTTTGGTTCAATGCCAAGGTATCCACTTAGCATTAGTTTAGCTAGGAGTGCTATATATTTTTATCTTGTATATGTATTATTGTATTTTCATATCTAATAACTTACGTATCTTATGATACGGTAATGTGTTGGTATCATAGTATCCTAACATAGCTAGTATAGCCTAGTTACATAGTGTATGGACCCAATATCCTAGAGATAGACTCATACAATCTAGAAATAGCTAGTTTGACCTAGAGTTGACCTAGTTTGACTATTTTGACTTAGAAATGGCTTTATGACCTAGAATTTGACTAGTTTAACTTATTTTCATTCAAAAATCTTGTATTGATGTAATATTTTATATTTTTGTCTCCGAGGCACCGTACCAGACATATTTGATATTGTTCACCGAATTTCAGGCGAGTACATTCTCTGATAGTTTTTTATTTATGATATCATATATGTCTCTTGTATCTAATGTAGATATTCTTGATTCTTTGACACGATGGTTACACGGATTGGTATATCCGGATCTCGTCATGAGATGTTATTCCTTAGTATTTATGGTGTATCTTGTGCAAGCCTTGTTCCTTGTTTTTTTTGTACATGTACAGATATTGATTCTTGTGGAGACTTGCTACCGACCCAGAGAATCCTATGTCATAACGTACCATGTTTAGATCCATTATACCAGTCGGGGGTGGGAAGTATTAGTGTAGATATGTATTATACCCTTCTTGTGCATGTCTTGTTCCTTGAATAGTATTAATCATATACCGCGCGTATGATTTACCAGGCCATAATCCTTGTGCAAGTTCTCAAGCCAATCACATATTGAAGCTGGTACTCACTTACTTAGTAGTAGTATTTCTTGTTCATTCCTATGATGCTCATTCTTGTATTTATTTCCAGTATTCCTATATTGCATATCTCTTGTACCTGTATATTGCATCTTGTATATTCGCTCTATTTACTATTACATAGTTTATATTATTTAATAGAACTGTTGTTAGAGATGTACTTTGCTCCTTGCTTGACTGGATATATTTTTTTCAGATGACACTGAGGAGTGGTACCCCACTCACTACGGGCCTCAGGACGTAGTTGGCTTAGAGCTAGAGACTTTGGCTTAAGAGGGTCTCATCCCGATTGAGACAGACAACCTACGACTCGTAGCTCAGTAGATAGATCTTTTTGTACTGGATTTGTCTCCAGTATTTGTTATTAGTATTCATTTATATGACTCATTGGATATTATCTTGTCATGTTAGTTGTATTGTCTCTTCAGTTCTTTTATCATATTCGTGCGATTATTCCATCTTATAGATCAGTGATTGAGTATTCATATTTCATTTGTGGCATTATTATATTTTGACTGCTAGATAGATAATTTATCTAAACAGCGTTCTACCGCCGATGCTGCGGCGTAGGCTGGGCGTTGTTCACTACTTGTGCCCCTACACCGGGTGTGGGTTGTGATATATCAACTATTAGTGATTAGTTGTGGATAGTTAATGTTACTATAGTTAGATGTTGATGTTAGTAGATAATTAGATTGATGAAAGGATGGTTAGATAATATGTTATGTCAGTTATGATATTGGTGTTGGCTATATATGGACATTAGATAATATATGCTAAAATAGATAGTTAAGTGTTTAGCTAAGTTTAGTATTACCTTGTGTTATATAAGGTAATGTCAAGGTAATGGAGTTGACTCAAGGTATTGGGTATTGGTGTGCAAGAAGGGGTGTAGATAGTGTGATACCGAGTTGGCTCAAAGCCAAAGTATCCATCTAGAGATGGTTTAGCTATAAGTTACTTGTATATATAAAATAAAGTATATGTTATATATAGTATTTGAGTATCTTGAGTTATAATTAAGCTAGGATACAGTAGTATCCTAATATAGCTAGTATAGCCTAGATACATAGTGTATGGACCCAATAACCTAGAGATGGACTCATACAACCTAGAAATAGCTAGTTTGACCTAGAGTTGACCTAGTTTGCCTATTTTGACCTAGAAAATGCTTTATGACCTAGAATTTACTAGTTTACTTATTTATCTTTTCAAAACCATGTGTTGATGTAACTTTCCATGTTTAGGACTTCGGAGCACCATTCCGAATACGGGTTGATACTTTATCCTGGATTCCAGGCGAGTATATCTCTCTGTTAGTTTTTATTTTATGATAGTGTATATATCGCATATTCTAGAACTATATACTTGATTCTGACACAATGGTTACATGGACTGGTACTATATGGATCATGTCAGGAGATGTTATCCCTTACTGTGTTCAGCGGGTACTCCTTCACATATATTTTATCGTGTGTATCGGGTATTGATTATCATGTACTTTGTGTTCACTCGCTGCTCGTATTCAGTATACTATATTCGTGTTAGTAACATGTCATAATTAGATCCATAAGTATTGGTTGGGGATGGGGGAGTAGGAGTTGGTTATGTGATCAAGCCCAGTGAATTAGTGTACATGTCGATTATATATCCCACGTATAATCAAGTTACCATATTATATTAGTGTTCACATACTTCTCGTGTTCAGTGTGCTTATATTCGTGTTTAACCCAAACCGATCACATAACGAACTTGTACTTTAAGGCACATTAGATAGTTTTATCTATTTGCATTATTTGTAGTTATCTCTTATTGCATGTTCTTCCCTCCTGGTACTTTACCTGTTTATTCTAGTTTAGTTTATTTCATATTGCTAGTATATCTTGTATTCTTTTCTATTACATGTCATATATGCTCCATCATGTATTTGGAACTGCTTTCAGAGCTTTGTACTTCGCTCCATTCCTGACTGGATATATTTTTCCAGTGGTTATTGTGCTCTCCATTTCGGAATCTCAGATTGGTGCTATAGACTGGACTATTATTACCCTATGGGCTTGAGACGACTTTTATAGATATTAGTTAGTATTCCTTTTTCATATCTTGTCTAGTTGCATTCTTGTAGAATATTATTGATTATCCTTCTTGTTCGTTCTTCTTTTAGATTATTGTGATTGAGTACATGGTAGTACTGGTTGTACTAGTATGATAGATATATAATGATAACCTAGATAGCGTTCTACCATTGATACTGTGGCATAGGCTGGACGTACCCACGTACTTGTACCTTGATCATGCGGGTGCGGGTCCTGACACTCTACCACCAAGATCTACCACTTGGGGGGTCATTTCTACCAATAGAAGGGTCCATATTGGTTCAAATTAGGATTCTACCCAATAAATAAGGGAAAATAAAAGAATTACCTATTGGGAGTTGGATCCCAATGAATCTCCACCATTTGGACACAACCTCCTTACTAGACACTCCTCCTAGCTCCTCATTGTGCTCCAAGCTCTAGGCCTCCATAGAATGAAGAATTTGAGTAGATTTGGGTTGATTGGGGTGGTAAATTTGGTAAAATTAGGGCTTAGTAGTGGAGTGGATTGAAGAAGAAGATGACTTGAGAAAGAAGAAGAAGAAGAAGAAGAATAGAGGGAATAAAAAATAAAGATGAGGAAGAAAATGGGCCGGCCACTAGTGGAGGTAGTTGGGTTAGGTTAATGACTAATTTGCCCCTCTCCATTAATTAGTTCTAGATTTGTCATGAAAAAAATCAAATTGGTTGGAGAAAATCTAATTAGTTATGGAAGGCATCTACCTATTCTAGAAAGGAAATATTCTATCCATGACAACTAGGCTAATTAATTCTAATTAACTAAGGCTATAATTAACACTAATTAATACTAACTATACTTAAATAATTCTAATTACCTAGCATACTAACTAACACTAGTATAATTATGACCATATAATTAATCAAACAATAGTGAAATGACAAAAATATTCTTCTCCCAAAATTAGGTGGTTACGACTGGATGGATGGATTTTATCATATAGATTTGAGGACTTAGACTATTAGAGTTGATCGGATTGATGTTTGTCGATCAGAATATATCAAGGATTTTATTAAAATGGATTTACCCTAGGACTGGCTTGTTGAACAGACTCTGACCTTGGAATTATGAGTTGTATATGTGGGTAGGATGATATGTGCTCGATGTTTAGAAATCTGAGTGAGGCCAGCTTGGGTAGAATACCCCCCATACTATCACACGATGGTTTTATCCTAGGATTGGGGTGAGTATAGTAAATTTTGATTACATATTGAGGATGGTGATCTTGATACGTGACTTTGACCTGGTGATCTGACCTAGCGGTTAGGCAGACGTCCCTATGCCGAGAGATAGAACCAGTTTGATCGACCTTAGAGAGTGGCCTGGGAAGACTATACGGCTGGTATAGCTAGTTTGGGAATTGAGACTGGAATTTGATAGGTATTCTTAGGAATTTTGAGGAATGCTACAATGGGAATGGCATAATATAAGTTTGATAGATCGATTACGATCAAAATAATGAGATGGTATTGAGGACTTGTTGTCATGCCCCGATCTCCCGCGGAATTGACCGTCCCTGCTAGGCACGAATCACCGCCCTAGCGCTCCCGCAGGACGATTGTTCTCATCTGGACGTGATGTCGCACGAGCAAAAGTTGCACCCGTGCAAGGCTATGATCCGAACAGGCGATAAAATGACTAAGCTACAAAGTCGTAAAAATAGTCTGAATGCAGCAGAATAGAAACGAATAGGCGATTGGTAACAAGTTCACAGAGTCGTCATAGCAAAAATATTGAATAACACAAGTATGGAAGTATAACAAGAACTTTATTGATATTGAATCAGTATTACAAGCGACGCTAGGCCTAGAATACAAGTCGCTCAAGCCCTCTCTCTTGAAATAATAAAGGCGTGACAAGTGGCTTACAACATGGAACGATACATAGGCGATGTTCCAACATTATATCTTGTATATATTCTTCAGCTCCTGATGCAGCACTTCAAGGCTCCAGAGTGAACTCCAAGCCTTAGCGCACACGAGGGGTTTTTGCACTGAATGAGGTTCTTCCGCACCCTGCAAGCAATCTGGTGGGTTATCAGTACATGAATGCACTGGTGGGGAGGCTTCTCGCCCGCTCAACAAATCAAAACACATTATATAGGTTTCGTGCACCATCTATTAAGTTGTCTTTCTAGTCTTGCCTTAGTATTAATTTTATAGCATAATTAAAAGCCTAACTCGTGTGGCAGTGCGCCGTGCGATATAAGAGTAATACGAAGAGACTTACCTACTTATCATTCGTCCTTCCCTGTCCAATGATAAAACCATGTTAAACCAAGCACAAATATATATATATATATATATATGAAATCTACGAAATCGCATAAGCAAACACAAATGTCACGAGCATAGTTATGACTCAGGTGCACGACTTACTTGGATAATCAGGTGTGTTGCAGAAGTTCAAGTATTCAAATATGTACAAGTGTGCACAGAGGTATAATACTCATATCCGTTCAGGTATTCCAAATTAGTCGATACGATGGAATAACTTGCACGTGGATTACCGCTAAGCGAGAATAACTTATCTATATTAACATGAGGGTCGTGGCGCTACAAGTCATATAGATGAGTCTCTTGACGGAGATGGGTATAGCGCTAAAAACTCGAGGCACAGAAACTATCCCGACAAATCTCGAGGAGTCCCCATATGATTCCTCCCAGGCCGGCACGATCTAGGTGCCCCGGCGATCGTTCGAGGAATCCACGATACCTTGTGTACGAGTTGTCCATGACCATACAAGTCTTGGGTCTTTCAGATTCACGATATGACATGATTCAATCTTAATTCACTTAGCCATTGGATGCTGCATAGTATCTTGGGTGTAGATGGGTGTAGCACTAGGTACTCAAGGCGCATACACCATCTTGCTCGCTCGAGAGAGACTACCAAGGATCCAAATACCTGAATGATTCTTGCTCTATGAGCTGTGATTCTTGCTTTACTTGGCATAACGCAATCCCTTAGTTCGAGAAATACCTTGGCAACCTAACAGTCCCGAATACTTTTGTCACGACCCGCACCCAGAAATTGGGCATGAGCCGTGGGTACGTCCAGCCTACGCCGCAGCATCGGCGGTAGAACCTGTCTAGGTCTCAAACATAACTCATCCTGTCAATGGTCTCAACTCCAAAGGGAGGATAATGATAAAACATGAATCAACAGTTTATAATATACTCAATCACAAGACTATTAGAAAGTAATAGCACGGTGAGATATAAGGATAGAGAGTAATGACATAAGTCTAGCACAAAAATAAATACATCACAAGTCTAAAGTCTAGAGTCTAGATGTCCTCAAAAAGCCTCAACAATAATACAATCCAAATCTCAGTTCTAGAACAATGATACATAAATAAGACAATCTAAGTGCCTACAGGAGGTATCTCCTCTAAGATGGGAAACTCCTCTGGTATTTCTGGTACAAAATCTCCCCCTACTCCCGGGCCATAGTGGGTAGGACAGAAGTCCTCCAAGTCCTCTGAAAAATGTTATCCAGTCAGGATTGGAGCGAAGCACAGACACTAAACAGCAGTTTCATTTATGTTGACAAAAGCTATAAAATAGTGTAAGAAAATACAAGATGAAAGAAATACTAGAAATATAGAATACTAGAGAGTATGTAATAAACAATAGAACATCTAGCAATGAATAAAATATAAGCAAATGCTAGAACAAGTGAACTGAAATAAAGAATAAATATTTGGCTATGTATTTGAAATATCAGTTTATTATGTGATCGGCTTGGGACGAGATCAGGCTTGATATATATGATTGGCTATGATACATGTGAGGTCAGGCTAACCATCTGGTTTGCTATGATGCGAGCAATAGTCAGGATAATCATATATATCAGGCTATGAGGCATGTAAATGGTCAGGCTACACCCGACGTGATGTGTGGGGTGAGCTATGATGCATGTAAGATGGGGTATGATCACATAATCTGCTAATATTTCCCCATCCCCAGCTAGCACAATGGATTCCAATCATGACTCCTCATGACAGGTATCTAGGGTGCTAACTCGTGTATCCACAGTGTCAGAATCAAGTATATTATACAACTAGAATTATAGATTTAAACAACACAAACGAAAACTGTCAGAGAATGTACTCGCCTGTGGTCCCGAGGAAGGTGCGAGGATCAATGTCCAAGGCGAGATCACAATAACCTAATTATGGAATATCAATGTCAAAATACTAAATTAAGGGAATAAACATGTTTAACTAATTAAATGCGAGGCCTCTAGGTCAACTCTAAAGCCTACTGGTCACTACTGGCTATTTGTGTCATCCCTAGTTATAAACACTATTGTGTACTCATAACACCTCAACCTGGGTTCAAATCTTGTTTCTAGGGTGATTACAAGTATAACTAGCTAATACTAAGTGAATATATATATATATATATATATATATATATATATATATATATATATATATATATATATATATATATATATATATATATATATAATCTATCATCTAGTATTTTCTTAGTTTTGGATACTTTATACCTATACTCAACTCTACATATTAACCCTCACCAATGCCCCATATCATTTCCTAACTGCTAACTGATACACAATTATAGCACTAACAAACAAACACCACAAAGACATCCTAATACTCTGATACTCTAGCATTGACACTGATACCTTCAACCACAGTGTCAACACTTACCCCCAGTCTACTGATGTACAACACCAGCTCAAAATTACAACTACTTCAGTCCCTTATGCAGCATTCAACTTCTACAAGTGTGCCATTGTGTACATCATGCTCACTAATCTGTACAAGTCCAATTTCTAAGCTAACATCTAGCAAGGACCTGTTCTGATACACAAAATAGTTGTTGAATAACTGATAGGTCATAGGGATCAAGATACCTAAAGAGTATCAGAGCTCAAAAGTATAGCCACAGTTCAGTTCTTTGAATGGAAACTGTTACTGTGTATTCATTCATAGTTTTACAGTCTGAAATTGTTCAGATCTACACATACATAGCTTAAATCTTTGAGACAAACATATGGCTACTGGCCGGATCACCCAGCTAGTGTGAACTTTGTTCACTGATACTTGCATAGCCTAATCCCTCAACTGTTCATTGATACCCAGCATCAAAACTCACAGCTAGAGTGAAACTCAACTCTCATCTTCCCCTAACACATGCACACACAGGTTACACTACTGATACACAATGCAGATGGATATGGTAGCCACAGTTCAGTTTGGAACTGAAACTGTGTACTGATACTCACTGCTAAGTTACTCCCTCACTGAACTCAGTCAATGGACACAGGAAATCTAACTCATTAGCTAACATGTCTACCTTACCTACTGACTAGCACAGGTAATACTCATCTGGTTAGCTATGACAGGTAACTAACTACTGGCAGTCAGCTATCAGAACTTGTTCACCCCTAACACATGCATAGTCTAATCCCTGAGACAAGCATATGGCTACATAGGCATTTGCACAGGCAAGCCTGAAGGCCCTGAACTAGAATAAAGGCAGCAACATATAGACAGGAAGCAACAACAGGAAATCACAAAATCTCCAGGATACTCATAAAATTGCATCGTAGCTATTTTATCACAATCATGCTCACAAATATCTATTTGTAATGGATTTGAAGTTAGCCAAAAAAAAGAGCAGTTAACCCAACTCTAACTGGCTACTGGTAGCTTAAAGCCAATGTGGAATTTAACTCATCATAGCCCCCAACTGAAACCCTAAGACATACACACAGGAACTCACAACTAAGACACTGAACTTCCCAACCTACACAAACTGGGACTGACTGATACAACCCGATCCAAAAACCCCAAATACCTGATACACTGATACATCCCATACAGTATCAGATTTTTATTGAACCATAGTGTCATACACAACTCATCACTCATAAAATAAAACCCCCATCTACTGATATACTGAACCCTCTCCCTCACTGATACTTAACCTTGACACTGACACTTAAATACTACTACATCAATACTCAGTGCACTCGAGTTTAGACACTGCCACTGACTCTAGAACCTGGAACCCGACTGCACACAAAACATACACTATGAACTCAACACTGAGCTCGACTGAAAACTCTGATACACAATGCTCTATTCACTGATACCAGTGATCAACTCCCTGTGCTGAACCTGGCCCTCTTATCCCCCAATTCACAATACACCTCAACCCTTAACACTATACACTCAATGAATCAAACTACCACACACTCACAGCTGAACCCGACTGTGCAGTTCATCCTTCTACCTATACGACAGTGTCCATGGTGCACATCTCATTCAATAACAAATACATAGAACTCAACTATACAGGGAATTTCCCCCATCGATATACATATATAATAACACATAAACGTATGTATATATCTACATATTCATATATATATATATATATATATATATATATATATATATATATATATATATATATATATATATATCAAGTTTCATAAGAAACTAGGTTAAAATTAGGTATTTTCCTCCAGGGAGCATTTTATCAAACACTTAGGGGCTGAAATCGATTTCACACTAAGAACTCCTGAATACCCAAATCAAAACCCTAAAATCGAGATCAAACCTATATGTATGAGATATAATCATGTGTCACAAAATTGGGGAAAAACCCTTGCTGGAACAACAAAACCCTAGAATCACCTAGGGCTCCTAATGGCCAAACAACAATTAAAAACAGAATTAAATGGGGTTTTAATTCGGATTCTCACCTATTGGGAGATGGTTTCCCAATGTAGCTCCTCTTTCTTCAAGTCTCCTTGGTCCAAGCTCCTATATCTCTCTTGCTGGAGAAGGAAAAGGGTTTCTAGGGCTAGGAATTTCTGAAATTTTTGGGGAAGGAAGGGTTTTCTAAGTGGAGGCTAGGTTTAGGATTTTTCTTCATGAATGAAGAAGCTTGAGGGAGGCTCCCTCTCATTTAAATAGGACTAGGGTTAGGGTTAGGGCTTCTAATGCCAAATGTCTTAATTAGCCCTTCATGATTTGTCATAAAGAACTTAAATTAATAAAGGGTTTTAGTCATTTATCTAGGGTTTTAACTAAAAACTAAAATACTAATTAGGATTTGGTCACAAGGGTTAAACCTAATAGGTTTTTAGGTCAAGCCCATAAACCTAAACATTAAGAACACCCTACAATTATTTAATAAATTTATCATATATATTTATTTGCACAATAAATTAAACTTGGCAATTTACAATAATGTCCTAATCTAGAAATGTGGTAGTGACAAGTCTACCCTCCTAAAAAAAAATTTGTCCTCGAAATTGAATTAAACTAGGACAATAACAAAATCAGACAAGAAATTATACCTCAAGTCTCGAAGAGATACGGGTATAGCTCGCGTATTTCGTCCTCTCTCTCCCAGGTTGACTCAACTGGAGAGTGATGTCTCCAAGCAACAAGAACTAAAGGAATGGTCTGGTTCCGCAACACCTTCTCTCTGCGATCCAAGATCTCTACGGGCTGCTCAGGGTAGCTGAGAGTCGGACCAACCTCGATCTCCGAGTGATCTAGTACGTGACTAGGGTCTGCCACGTACTGTCTCAGCTGTGACACGTGGAACACGTCATGCACTCCCTCTAGTGCAGGTGGCAAGTCTAATCTATACGCCACTGCACCAACCCTCGCAAGAATACCGAAAGGTCCGATGTAGCATGGACTAAGCTTCCCACCTCCACCAAAATGAATCATGCCCCGTGTCGGAGAAATCCGTAGGAACACTAGATTGCCAACCTAGAACAAAATAGTCTCAACGCACAGTCTAAAACAAAACAATCACAGCCAGAAAAATAACAAACATATACCTGAAACTCAAGGGGTCTACGGTGGCTATCGGTCCAATGTCGATGTCTGTCCTGCGCCACTCGAAGTCTGTCTCTGATGAGTTTTACTTTTTTTTGCTGCATCCACGACCATTTTTGGTCCTAACAAGGCTCTCTCTCCGACTTTATCCCAAGATAACGGTGTATGACACCTTCGTCCATATAGAGCCTCGAATGGCGATATCTCAATGCTGGCCTGGTAGCTGTTGTTGTAAGCAAACTCTACCAGGTGTAGATAATCCTCCCAAGAACCTTCGAGATCTAGAACGCAAGTGTGTAGCATATCCTCGAGAGTCTAAATAGTTCTTTCAGACTGCCCGTCTGTATGGGGGTGGTATGCGGTACTGAACTTGAGCTGAGTGCCCAAGCTAGCCTGTAGACTCCTCCAGAAGTGGGAAGTGAAACGACTATCCTGATCCGAGACGATGCTCACATGAACCCCATGTAGTCTAACAATCTGCCGCACGTACATCTCTGCTAGCCTCTTTGTCGATGTGCCCATCTTGAAAGGTAAGAAGTGGGCTGATTTGGTCAACCTATCCACGATAACCCAAATCGCGTCCTTCCCTCCTGGAGAACGCGGAAGCCCTGAAACAAAATTCATGTTCACGTGCTCCCACTTCCACTCTGGGATAGGTAAAGGTTGAAGCAATCCACCTGGCCTCTGCTGATCCGCCTTTACCTGCTGGCATACTAGACACCGGGATACGAAGCGTGCTACCTCACACTTCATACCATACCACCATACGTGCTCCCTCAAGTCTTGATACATCTTGTTGGCACGGGGATGCATCGATTACTGAGAGCGGTGTGCCTCCTGCAAAACCTCTTCGCGCAGCCCTCCGCTCGGCACACACATCCTCGTGTCGTACCGTAAAGACCCATTATCCGCAATAGTAAAGTCGTCTGACAATCCTGTCCGGACCTATGCCCTGATACTCTTCAGGGCCTCATCATCATATTACGCAGCTCTGATTCTGTCCATCAGCTCGGACTGTATCTGCAATCCCTATATCTGAATCTCAATATCGGGAACTAGCACCTCAATTCCCAAGCTTTCCAGATCAGCCAACAAATGTCTATCTGTCGTCAAGTACATAGCCATTGGATACCAGCTCAAGGCATCGGCGACTACGTTGGCCTTTTCTGGGTGGTACTGTAATGAGATATCAAAATCCTTCATTAACTCCAACCACCTCCTCTGCCTCATGTTCAGCTCCTTCTGTGTGAACACATACTTCAAGCTCTTATGGTCTGTGAAGATCTCCACACGCTCTCCATACAAGTAATGTTTCCACAGCTTTAGAGCGAAGATAACCGCAGCCAACTCCAAGTTGTGGGTAGGGTAGTTCTTTTCATGAGGGCATAATTGCCTAGAAGCATAGGCAATTACCTTCCCGTGCTGCTGAAGAACGCAATCCAAACCCTTTCCTGAAGCATCACTGTAGATAGTGAATCCACCTGTCCCTGCTGACAACGTCAAAACTGGAGCTGTCTTCAATCTCTTCTATAGCTCATCAAATGCAGCCTGGCAATCCTTCGTCCAAACAAAATCTACATCTTTCTTGGTCAACCTGGTCATTGGCACTGCAATCCTGGAGAAGTCTTGTACAAACCTCCTGTAGTATCTTGCTAGCCCGAGGAAAACTCCTGATCTCAGCTACCGAACTGGGGGTAACCCACGACTGCACTACCTCGATCTTTTTCGGGTTAACTAAGATTTCATCACCCGTAACCACATGCCCAAGAAATTCAACCTTGTCAAGGAAGAATTCGCACTTTGAAAGTTTCCCGTACAGCTCCTCCTTCCTGAGAGTCTCTAAGACCAACCTCAGGTGCTCTTCGTGCTCCTCTGGGGTCATGGAATATACAAGAATATCGTTGATGAATACCACCACGAACTTGTCAAGGTACTGGTGGAACACCTTGTTCATCAAGTTCATGATTACTGTCGGTGCATTGGTTAAACCAAATGGCATTACCATGAACTCAAACTGGCTATATCTGGTCCGAAAGGCTGTCTTCGGCGTGTCTTCTCTCTTTACCTTCACCTGGTGATAGCCTGACCTCAAATCTATCTTTGAAAACACCTTCGCCCCGCTCAACTAATCGAAAAGATCATCTATCCTCGGCAGCGGGTATTTGTTCTTGATAGTGAGGTTGTTCAGAGCTCTATAATCGATGCACATTCGCACCGTGCTGTCCTTCTTCGGTACGAACAATACCGGAGCTCCCCATGGTGATGAACAAGATTTGATGAAGCCTTTGTCCTGCAGCTCCTCAACTTGCTTCTTCAGTTCTGCCATCTCGCTGTTGTTGACTCTATAGACATATTGTGAAATAGCCTCCGCTCCTGGCACCAAGTCTATAGAGAATTCAACATCTCTGTCTGGCGTCAAGCCTGGCAACTCCTCTGAAAATACATCCAGGAACTCCGCTATCAGAGGATGTGGCAACTCCTCTTCTTCCATCCTGGCTCCGCAAAATATGCTTCTGCTCTGCTCTGCACCTCCTCTGGCGACCTCGAACTCCAGCTCTCCTGGTGGTCGAAATATCACTCTGCCTCCATGACAATCTATAGTAGCATGGTGCCTACTCAACCAGTCCATTCCGAGTACAATATCGTTTCCCGAAAGTGGCATGACGAGTAAGCACACGCTTAACTCTTGGCCTCCCAATGATACTCTCTGGTCCTTGCAATAATCACGGACTAGGATAATACTTCTGCCAGTCATGATCTTGCAAGTCCTATCTAATGGTTCTGTCTCTAAAAGATATTGAAGAGAATAAGATACAAACACGAAACTATGGGAAGCGCCAGAGTCGAATAATTTAAATACTGGAATGTAATCGAGAAGAACTGAAACTGTAATCACGTCTCTTGCTGGCTCGGCCTCCTCGACCGTCATGGAGTATGCTCGCCCCTGGGGTGCACCTCTCTGCTGCTGGTGCTGAGCAAACCTCTGCTGCTGAGGTGGAAGTGTTGGTCCCCTCTACTGGTCTCCTGGTACAGTAGGTACCCTGGCTGGTCTCCTCTGGGCGGCTGCTCCACCCTGACCCGGACGAGTCTAAATAGAAGGGCAATCCCTCAGCTGATGTGCTGACGATTCGCAGGACAAATATGTGCCCAACCTTTTCCTGCAGATCTCTCTAGTGTGTCTTGTCTTCCCGCAGTACGCACACTGAATAGCGGCCTGAGTCTGTCTCTCCTACTGCTGCTGGACGTATCCTCGGGCTGGTACCTCGTGTTGCTGATGCTACTGCTGGTATGGCCTCTGTTGTTGCTAAAAGTGTGGACACTTGCCTGGTCCCGCACTACTGTTTGCTCCTCCTGAAGTGTCGTGTCCCCTCTTGGGCCTGAGGTCCAAGTCATCCTCAGCGATCTGGGCATCCATCAAAATGCCCTCGAAGGTAGCAGTGCGATATCCCGACGTGCGAGACTTGATCTCCCTTGTCAGCCCCTTTCTGAACTTCCGGGCCCTGTCTCCTGGATCTCGAATCATCGATGGCGCAAAACGGCTCAGGCGACAAAACTCTGTGGCGTACTCATCAACGGACATGCTCCCTTAGACAATGTCATGGAACTGACTCTCCAAGGCTCCCAGGGCAACATCAGGAAAGAACTTCTCCTTGAAGAGCTCCTTGAAGGCCTCCCAAGTAAGTCCTCCAACAACGAGTCTCGGCTCAGTGTGAAACCACGTCAGCACGATGTCGAACATCTGGCGGCCGGCGGCCTCGATCTGAAGAACCTCCTGAAGCTGCACCAAGAGCAAATTTCTCTCTATCTCCTCTAGCCAATCGTCGGCGTAGAGTATCCCCTCAATACCTTTGAACTTTCGAGGCATCATCCTCTTGAAGTCCACGATAGTGCCCGGCCTCTGGTGGTGTTGGCCAGGATGCTGCTGCACAACTCTCTCCACAGCCTGGAGAGCCACCTGATGAGCATTCTCCATGCTCACCCTCATCATCTCGGTCTGGGACTGGTGTGCCTCCACCTGTACCCTCTGAGCCTCCGCTGACGTCCTGTGGGCATCAACCATGCCCTGGATTACCATGAACATCTTTGCCCCATCAACGGGCATACCTCCGGGAAACGGAGTCGGTGGTGGTGGAAGAGGCTCCATCACAATTGTGGGTAACCCTCTGAACAGGTGGGGGAGGAGGACCCCCGAAAAGTGCAGACACTCCCACATGCACAGAAAATGTAGGAGGTACTATGGATGTCTGTCCAACAGGGCGAGAGGTGGCAGACCTCTCTGAAGATGTTGCTCCTAGTCTCAAGGACCTAGTCTTCGGTGGCATCCTGGAGACAAATTGAAAAGAATCAATTAAGGTTATAGAAACGATATCATCAAGGAAGGACAGTAAAAATTATAAAGGAAGTAATCATTAGGAAATAGCATTATAAGGATCAGAAATTTCCTAATTATGATTGAGCATATTCTTAGCCTAAATCCTATTTCCTAATGCAGGCTCGTAGCAATACTCTAAGCGAGCACCACTACGATATCGCTCTAAATGCGAATCTAGACCTGTATGGGCCACCACTCAAAATGTGTCATGACCTACACCCGGAAATTGGGCATGAGCCGTGGGTACGTCCAGCCTACGTCGCAGCATCGGCGATAAAACGCTGTCTAGGTCTCAAACATAACTCATCATGTCAATGGTCTCAACTCCAAAGGGAGGACAATGATAAAACATAAATCAACTGTTTATAATATACTCAATCACAAGACTATTGGAAAGTAATGGCACAGTGAGATAT